>JALJCO010000547.1:287500-291052 GCA_023101725.1 Atherinomorus stipes | reverse complement strand
TAATAAAAGTAAACAAGCATGATGGGCTTACTGAACTAAAACTTTATTGAGCAACATTTTGAGGCAATCACTGCAATCTAAGTGTTTTCTGTAACGTCCAATCAGACGTCTGCACCTGTTGACAGGTATTTTTGTCCATTTTTCATTAAAAAGGTGCTTTAATTTGTCTGGAACTGTTATGTTTGCTGTTTTTTTAAAATATTATTTTCAAGCACAATTCAAAAGCAATATTCTAATTTACTAAATAATAATTTAGGACATTTTTATTTATTATTAGATTCTTTAGTTTCTTATTATTTGTATTACTTTTACGAATTTAGTCGTTTATTTAATGGGACAGGATGAATAATTTGGAGGACGACTGTAATAATGAATAGATTTGCATTTGCTAAAAAAATAAATCTAACTTGACAAACACAGTTTAAATATAATTCATTTTTTCCACTTCTTTCCATTTTTCTCTCTGGTCCATCACTTCTTTCCATTTTCTCTCCGGTCCATCACTTCTTTCCGTTTTCTCTCTTGTCCATCACTTCTTTCCGTTTTCTCTCCGGTCCATCACTTCTTTCTGTTTTTCTCTCCGGTCCATCACTTCTTTCTGTTTTCTCTCCGGTCCATCACTTCTTTCCGTTTTCTCTCCTGTCCATCACTTCTTCCTGTTTTTCTCTCCGGTCCATCACTTCTTTCCCGTTTTCTCTCCGGTCCATCACTTCTTTCCGTTTTCTCTCCGGTCCATCACTTCTTTCTGTTTTTCTCTCTGGTCCATCACTTCTTTCCGTTTTCTCTCCGGTCCATCACTTCTTCCTGTTTTTCTCTCTGGTCCATCACTTCTTTCCGTTTTCTCTCCGGTCCATCACTTCTTCCTGTTTTTCTCTCCGGTCCATCACTTCTTCCTGTTTTTCTCTCCGGTCCATCACTTCTTCCCGTTTTTCTCTCCGGTCCATCACTTCTTTCTGTTTTTCTCTCTGGTCCATCACTTCTTTCCGTTTTCTCTCTTGGTCCATCACTTCTTCCCGTTTTTCTCTCCGGTCCATCACTTCTTCCTGTTTTTCTCTCTTGTCCATCACTTCTTTCCGTTTTTCTCTCCGGTCCATCACTTCTTCCTGTTTTTCTCTCCGGTCCATCACTTCTTCCTGTTTTTCTCTCCGGTCCATCACTTCTTTCCGTTTTCTCTCCGGTCCATCACTTCTTCCTTGTTTTTCTCTCCGGTCCATCACTTCTTTCCGTTTTCTCTCCGGTCCATGACTTCTTTCCGTTTTCTCTCCGGTCCATCACTTCTTCCCGTTTTTCTCTCCGGTCCATGACTTCTTTCCGTTTTCTCTCCGGTCCATCACTTCTTTCCGTTTTCTCTCTCTTGTCCATCACTTCTTTCTGTTTTTCTCTCTGGTCCATCACTTCTTTCTGTTTATCTCTCTTGTCCATCACTTCTTTCCGTTTTTCTCTCCGGTCCATCACTTCTTCCTGTTTTTCTCTCCGGTCCATCACTTCTTCCTGTTTTTCTCTCCGGTCCATCACTTCTTTCCGTTTTCTCTCCGGTCCATCACTTCTTTCCTTTTTTCTCTCCGGTCCATCACTTCTTTCCGTTTTCTCTCTCGGTCCATCACTTCTTTCCGTTTTCTCTCCGGTCCATCACTTCTTCCCGTTTTCTCTCCGGTCCATGACTTCTTTCCGTTTTCTCTCTTGACCATCACTTCTTTCTGTTTTTCTCTCTGGTCCATCACTTCTTTCCGTTTTCTCTACGGTCCATCACTTCTTCCCGTTTTTCTCTCCGGTCCATCACTTCTTTCCGTTTTTCTCTCCGGTCCATCACTTCTTCCTGTTTTTCTCTCCGGTCCATCACTTCTTTCCGTTTTCTCTCTTGTCCATCACTTCTTTCCGTTTTCTCTCTTGTCCATCTCTTATTTCCATTTTCTCTCCGGTCCATCACTTCTTTCCATTTTCTCTCCGGTCCATCACTTCTTTCCGTTTTCTCTCTTGTCCATCTCTTCTTCCTGTTTTTCTCTCCGGTCCATCACTTCTTTCCGTTTTCTCTCTGGTCCATCACTTCTTTCCGTTTTCTCTCTTGTCCATCACTTCTTTCCGTTTTCTCTCTTGTCCATCACTTCTTTCCTGTTTTTCTCTCCGGTCCATCACTTCTTTTCGTTTTCTCTCCGGTCCATCACTTCTTTCCGTTTTCTCTCCGGTCCATCACTTCTTTCCTGTTTTCTCTCCGGTCCATCACTTCTTTCCGTTTTCTCTCCGGTCCATCACTTCTTTCCGTTTTCTCTCTTGTCCATCACTTATTTCCGTTTTCTCTCTTGTCCATCACTTCTTCCTGTTTTTCTCTCTTGTCCATCACTTCTTTCCGTTTTCTCTCCGGTCCATCACTTCTTTCCGTTTTCTCTCTCTCTTGTCCATCACTTCTTTCCGTTTTCTCTCCGGTCCATCACTTCTTTCCGTTTTCTCTCCGGTCCATCACTTCTTTCCGTTTTCTCTCCGGTCCATCACTTCTTTCCGTTTTCTCTCTGGTCCATCACTTCTTTCCGTTTTCTCTCTTGTCCATCACTTCTTTCCGTTTTCTCTCCGGTCCATCACTTCTTTCCTGTTTTTCTCTCCGGTCCATCACTTCTTTCCGTTTTCTCTCCGGTCCATCACTTCTTTCCGTTTTCTCTCTTGTCCATCACTTCTTTCCGTTTTCTCTCTTGTCCATCACTTCTTCCTGTTTTTCTCTCTTGTCCATCACTTCTTTCCGTTTTCTCTCCGGTCCATCACTTCTTTCCGTTTTCTCTCTTGTCCATCACTTCTTTCCGTTTTCTCTCCGGTCCATCACTTCTTTCCGTTTTCTCTCCGGTCCATCACTTCTTTCCGTTTTCTCTCCGGTCCATCACTTCTTTCCGTTTTCTCTCTTGTCCATCACTTCTTTCCGTTTTCTCTCTTGTCCATCACTTCTTTCCGTTTTCTCTCTTGTCCATCACTTCTTTCCATTTTCTCTCCGGTCCATCACTTCTTTCCATTTTCTCTCCGGTCCATCACTTCTTTCCGTTTTCTCTCTTGTCCATCACTTCTTTCCATTTTCTCTCCGGTCCATCACTTCTTTCCGTTTTCTCTCTTGTCCATCACTTCTTCCGTTTTCTGTCTGGTTATACACCAGGTGTGCGCTTGGTGTGGTGTGTCGTGTTGTTTCACCTCGTCTGAGACCTGCTGGGGACCAGATGAGTTTTCACATCCATGAAAGAAAATCCAAACCTGTCACTCTGCAGGAAATGCCTGTTTCCATGGCAACATTGGTGGGGCTGCTGCTACTCGCCATCCCACCCTCCTGACCACCCAAAAGGTCACAGGTCGTGACCTGCATTCAGGTTTCAACTCACGTTCTTTCAGAACACGTACTCGCCCAGTTTGGGTTGCAGCGAGGTCACCGTAACCACGGCAACAGCAGCAGCACCCCAACAACAGGAGATGAATGAATGAAAGGAGGAGAGTTTGTGACATTTCTCCCTCACACTCATTTCCTGTGTGTGTTATCAGCAGGATCACATTTCCCCTGAACATGCAGACATGTTTCTGTTGGAG
>JALJCO010000547.1:205000-285000 GCA_023101725.1 Atherinomorus stipes | reverse complement strand
CGGAGGTGTGTGTGTGTGTGTGTGTGTGTGAGCCATCCCCGGAGGTGTGTGTGTGTGTGCATGCATGTGTGTGTGTGTGAGCCATCCCCAGAGGTGTGTGTGTGTGTGTGAGCCATCCCCGGAAGTGTGTGTGTGTGTGTGCATGCATGTGTGTGTGTGTGAGCCATCCCCAGAGGTGTGTGTGTGTGTGTGTGTGTGTGTGTGTGTGTGTGTGTGTGTGTGTGTGTGTGAGAGCCATCCCCGGAGGTGTGTGTGTGTGTGTGTGTGTGTGTGTGTGTGTGCATGCATGTGTGTGTGTGTGTGTGTGTGTGTGTGAGCCATCCCCGGAGGTGTGTGTGTGTGTGTGTATGTGTGTGTGTGTGTGTGTGCATGCATGTGTGTGTGTGTGTGTGTGTGTGTGTGTGAGCCATCCCCGGAGGTGTGTGTGTGTGTATGTGTGTGTGTGTGTGTGCATGCATGTGTGTGTGTGCATGCATGTGTGTGTGTGTGTGTGTGAGCCATCCCCGGAGGTGTGTGTTTTTGTCTCATTTCCCGTCGAGGCGAAGAAGCAGCCCGACAACAATCTGCTCCCTCTGAAACTCCCGCTTTGTTTTCCTCTGATGAAACGAGGCCGAGCAAACGGAGCGAGACGGATGGAGGAATGCCGACGGAGCCGCAGACTTTCCCTGACACTGACAGGAGTTAGCGGTGTTGTGATAGTGGTAACCATGGTAACAGCATCAGCAACAACAGCACTGACAGAAGTGATGACCCTGCATTGATCACATATAGTCGCGCTCGCGTGTTAAGCTTCAGCTCGGAGAAATCGAGAGGCTGAGATTACTTTTCTGTGTGTTTTCCTCTGGGAGAGAGAGAACTGACCGTGTGTGTGTCTGCATGTGTGTGTGTGTGGGTGTGTGTGTGCATGTGTGTGTGTGTGTGTGTGTGTGTGCATGTATGTGTGTGTGTGGGTGTGTGTGCACGCTCAGTTATATAGATGCAAATTCATAGAAGCAGATTAAACAGATTGTGTCTGGTATCTGTTGATGAGCTAACACTGCCCCGCGGGACCGCTATCTGTGTGTGTGTGTGTGTGTTTTTAATGCGCCTTCTGTTACAAAGGAAGAAAATGAGCCTTCCAGCTATTTAATGTCAACGCTTTCAGATGACAGCCTCACACACACACACGGACACACACACTCACAGTCATTACAGTGAAGAGGCTGACGAGGCGTCAAAGCCCCTGATGCCACAGAATATATTTACACTCAAACACACACACACACACACAAAGTGTGTGCCGGTCTGAATGGAGGGATTTAGACGTCTTTGAGTCGTGGAGGAAGGAGGAGGTTTACATCTATTATGTGTGTGTATGAAGCCAGCAGGGAGCATGCTGGGAAATGGTAATGAACTGGAACTGTCTCCCTCTGAACAACATTATATGTTTACAAGCTGCCGTCTCCACCGAGGAGACGAGGACGGAGACGTTCCGCCGAGGAAACGAGGACGGAGACGTTCCGCCGAGGAAACAAGGACGGAGACGTTCCGCCGAGGAAACGAGGACGGAGACGTTCCGCCGAGGAAACGAGGACGGAGACGTTCCGCCGGTCGTTGGTCGTCGATCCGCGCGAGTCAGCAGATATCTGACGATCGAGCGAAGATTGAAACTGTGTGATTGTTACGGTTAAGCGACACCTCTAACACTGACGATGACGCAGGCCGATGTCGTCAGAGGCAGAAATATTCAAACCTTTATCATCACATCTGTCAGAAATCACTCAAATATCCATCAGAACATGACGAAGTAAAATCAGTTCACTACACAAAGACACGACAGACTTTGGTGACATCCATGGAGGACATGTTACTCTGTGGCCATTTTGAATTTAGTAAGATAGGACACCAGGTACGCCGTTCAGCAATGGCTCCACCCGTTTAGTGTTCCCCAAAATTTACGAACTCCTAAAAACAGGCAGCAGGTTACCGACTCTACGGTAACCCTGGGGGGACATCCATAAGGTCCAACTTAGAAATCCCAAAATATTACAGAACATGGGAATCTGGGACAGTTATATCCTGAGATCTGTTGGGATTAAACTCAATGGGCCTCATTCGTACGAACAAACTCGTTCTTAAATGGTTCGTACAGGCGATTTAGGAGAAATTGCCGCATTCACCAATATTCTGTTATTTCACAAGTGCTCCAGACTTGACGTGGGAGTTTTGCATCAGTTTGCTGTTATCCAAACCTCGTGTTTCACTAAAGGACGATTCATCGTTGCTTGGAAGCAATTGTGCATTTTAAAATCCAGTATTAATGAGACTACATCGTTCTGTATCACTCTGCAATTGTAAATGACATTTTTAAGCACAGACTGAGCGACTATCGGCCGCTTGCAGCCGGCATGTTGGTGAGGGGACGATGGTTTCATTTGTTGTCATTTGGGCAAAAGTGCAGCCAGTGAGCTCTACGTGAGATCAAGCAGCTACGGAGTTAAAATAACATCTGGAACAGAAAATGGACAGAAAGGAGGGTCAGCAACAGCGACCGCTGCAACTCTTCTAACGCTCAGATGTGCAGCCAGGTCATTTCACGGCGGCTCCGTTATTACACAACTCATTTTCAGCTGTTACATCACTTATTGCACCGCTTGGTCTCCAGCAGTAGTTTCAGTGGTTTTCTTGCTTTTGTTTGACGCCTTTTTGACGCCGTTTTCGGATCAAACCTTTTTTTTTCTACTTCTTTAACAGTGCGACCAACAGACGACACGTCATCTGCAGCTCTGGTCATTTATTTTCCACTGCTCGGCTTTTACATCCTTTAATTCTGCTGCTCAGATCTCAGTCAGCAGAACCTTCATATCTGAACTGGAGAAACTTTTCTTCTTCGTCTTTAATGCCATTTTTCTGAATGAACATTTTCTGAGAAGCGTAGGAAGTCGTAGCCTTATATGGAATTATTGTGGTGTAAATATGCTGATTTGCAGCTGTCATGAACGCGCGCTCACTTCCAGCACGCACAGGTGGAATGCTTCATGTTTACGGGGATGATTGACGCAGTTATCTGAAGTTAAGAACAGTTGTTGAATCTGACGTGGAGCACGTGAAGGAGCCCACCGTTGGAGAAAGTTACGAAAAAAGATACAAACATGTTGTTGCACGAGGCCCAATGACTGTGTCTCTTTCAGACGACCATGGAAACCCCCCAGTCCTGAGTAAAAATGATGATTCCCAATAAAAGTTCATTCCGAGCTTATTGGTTGGTTTATTCCTCTTTGGATTTAGAAAAAAACAATTTGCCTGTCATGGAACCTTTTATTCCGCTTTAAGTTCATTCCTGTGGTTCTGAGCATGCTCCGTCCCATGTCCTGTTGTAATGGCGCTTGGATTTGTTGGATTTGTGCCAGCCGGCGGAAAAAAGAAGTTCGTCAGTGTCGAGCTGCTGCTGCAAAACTAGAATCAAAATACTGTTAAAAACAACATAACACAGATTTTATGTCGTAGACAAAACGAAAAGGAACCTGAAGCGGCGTCTGGATACGTCCAGGTAGACGTAAACGGATATAAGTACGTCACGGCCAATCAGAACCTTCCATTCCCAAACCCCAGACGCATCTGAAGCGGAATCAAAAACACATTTAAAATCTAAACCTTGATTCAGAATGATGATTTCCTTGCAAACATGAAGGAAAATAATTTAATTCTGAATTATTTAATTAAGAAAAATTAATTCCAAATTTAAAAAAACCTCATACAACCATCAGAGTTGTTAGTAAGACACTTTGTTTGTCAGCAGCAGCTGACGGGAACCAAACCGCCGACGTCTGCAGGATTCTTCACGTTACCGCGTTTGACGTGTCCACAGACAGCTGATCCAGCATGTGATTGGCCTGCGAGGGACATGTCCAGACTGGACTTCCATCCGTCCTCATGAGCGTCAGATGTGTGAGGGACATGTCCAGACTGGACTTCCATCCGTCCTCATGAGCGTCAGACGTGCGAGGGACATGTCCAGACTGGACTTCCATCCCTCCTCATGAGCGTCAGACGTGCGTGTGAGGGACATGTCCAGACTGGACTTCCATCCCTCCTCATGAGCGTCAGACGTGCGTGTGAGGGACATGTCCAGACTGGACTTCCATCCGTCCTCATGAGCGTCAGATGTGTGAGGGACATGTCCAGACTGGACTTCCATCCGTCCTCATGTGCGTCAGACGTGCGTGTGAGGGACATGTCCAGACTGGACTTCCATCCGTCCTCATGAGCGTCAGACGTGTGAGGGACATGTCCAGACTGGACTTCCATCCGTCCTCATGAGCGTCAGACGTGCGTGTGAGGGACATGTCCAGACTGGACTTCCATCCGTCCTCATGAGCGTCAGATGTGTGAGGGACATGTCCAGACTGGACTTCCATCCGTCCTCATGAGCGTCAGACGTGTGAGGGACATGTCCAGACTGGACTTCCATCCGTCCTCATGAGCGTCAGACGTGCGTGTGAGGGACATGTCCAGACTGGACTTCCATCCGTCCTCATGAGCGTCAGACGTGCGAGGGACATGTCCAGACTGGACTTCCATCCGTCCTCATGAGCATCAGACGTGTGAGGGACATGTCCAGACTGGACTTCCATCCGTCCTCATGAGCGTCAGACGTGTGAGGGACATGTCCAGACTGGACTTCCATCTGTCCTCATGAACGTCAGACATGTGAGGGACATGTCCAGACTGGACTTCCATCCGTCCTCATGAACTTCAGACGTGCGAGGGACATGTCCAGACTGGACTTCCATCTGTCCTCATGAGCGTCAGACGTGCGAGGGACATGTCCAGACTGGACTTCCATCCGTCCTCATGAGCGTCAGACGTGTGAGGGACATGTCCAGACTGGACTTCCATCCGTCCTCATGAGCGTCAGACGTGTGAGGGACATGTCCAGACTGGACTTCCATCTGTCCTCACGAGCGTCAGATGTTTTCAGAAAAAAAAACTCTCCTCACTGGAGCAGAAACACAACAACTGATGTTTATGGGTCACCTGTCTGTCTCTCTGTCTGTCTCTGGTTTCATGTCTCAGTGAAGTACCACCTGTCTGTCTCTCTGTCTCTGCTTTCATGTCTCAGTGACGTATCACCTGTCTGTCTCTCTGTCTGTCTCTGGTTTCATGTCTCAGTGAAGTACCACCTGTCTGTCTCTCTGTCTCTGCTTTCATGTCTCAGTGAAGTATCACCTGTCTGTCTCTCTGTCTGTCTCTGGTTTCATGTCTCAGTGAAGTACCACCTGTCTGTCTCTCTGTCTCTGGTTTCATGTCTCAGTGAAGTTTCACCTGTCTGTCTCTCTGTCTGTCTCTGGTTTCATGTCTCAGTGAAGTTTCACCTGTCTGTCTCTCTGTCTGTCTTTCAGCCTGTCTGTCGGGACAGTCTCCAGACTGTACACTGGTCCAATCCAAAGAAGATGACTTCGACTGGGAGCAGGGAGACACTAGAGACCGGCCTTCAAGCAACCCCTGGATTCCTGCAGGTAGCGTCCGATGGGATCTTTATGATGTGGGTTGGGACTCTTTCAGGGAGGGGTTCCTCAGGGAGCCAGCCTGGGTCCTCTGAAGCTGCTTCCTTTTTCTGTTATATCAACATGTTTCAGGAATGATGTTCTACTCCTTTAAACATGGAAAGCTCTGCCCTGCACAGCTGTCTATGGTGTCTGCATCAGATTTTGTTCCTCTCTGACCTGCTGATGGACAGATCCACCAGCCTGAACCTGAAGACATCTTGCTCTGTCAGTACCAATCTAATAGAAGGAAGCTTTATTGTAAGCCTGTTACCACACTGAAAACATGAGATGCTATGTTGGATTAGTTTTTTATGTGAATGGTCATTATCCAGGTAATCAAGTAGTTTTGGTATCCTTGCCTTGGAGTCTGATGTTTACTGATGCACTTCTTCCATCCACCTCCTGAACACCTGTTTTCTGGATGATGGTTAGCGACGGCAGTGATGGCTGCTGTGTTTGGTGTTGGAGTTGAGCATTCCAGTGAAAACTGGATCCAGCTCAGTCCCATTCTCCAAATTGTTACATATGACACCTGGTCAGTAACCTGGTCAGAAGCTTTAGAAACTGGTTAGAAACTCGGTCAGTAACCTGGTCAGAAACTTTAGAAACTGGTTAGAAACTCGGTCAGTAACCTGGTCAGAAACTTTAGAAACTGGTTAGAAACTCGGTCAGTAACCTGGTCAGAAACTTTAGAAACTGGTTAGAAACTCGGTCAGTAACCTGGTCAGAAGCTTTAGAAACTGGTTAGAAACTCGGTCAGTAACCTGGTCAGAAACTTTAGAAACTGGTTAGAAACTCGGTCAGTAACCTGGTCAGAAACTTTAGAAAATGGTTAGAAACTCGGTCAGTAACCTGGTCAGAAACTTTAGAAAATGGTTAGAAACTCGGTCAGTAACCTGGTCAGAAACTTTAGAAAATGGTTAGAAACTCGGTCAGTAACCTGGTCAGAAACTTTAGAAACTGGTTAGAAACTCGGTCAGTAACCTGGTCAGAAACTTTAGAAAATGGTTAGAAACTCGGTCAGTAACCTGGTCAGAAACTTTAGAAAATGGTTAGAAACTCGGTCAGTAACCTGGTCAGAAACTTTAGAAACTGGTTAGAAACTCGGTCAGTAACCTGGTCAGAAACTTTAGAAACTGGTTAGAAACTCGGTCAGTAACCTGGTCAGAAACTTTAGAAAATGGTTAGAAACTCGGTCAGTAACCTGGTCAGAAACTTTAGAAAATGGTTAGAAACTCGGTCAGTAACCTGGTCAGAAACTTTAGAAACTGGTTAGAAACTCGGTCAGTAACCTGGTCAGAAACTTTAGAAACTGGTTAGAAACTCGGTCAGTAACCTGGTCAGAAACTTTAGAAACTGGTTAGAAACTCGGTCAGTAACCTGGTCAGAAGCTTTAGAAACTGGTTAGAAACTCGGTCAGTAACCTGGTCAGAAACTTTAGAAAATGGTTAGAAACTCGGTCAGTAACCTGGTCAGAAACTTTAGAAACTGGTTAGAAACTCGGTCAGTAACCTGGTCAGAAACTTTAGAAACTGGTTAGAAACTCGGTCAGTAACCTGGTCAGAAACTTTAGAAACTGGTTAGAAACTCGGTCAGTAACCTGGTCAGAAACTTTAGAAAATGGTTAGAAACTCGGTCAGTAACCTGGTCAGAAACTTTAGAAAATGGTTAGAAACTCGGTCAGTAACCTGGTCAGAAACTTTAGAAACTGGTTAGAAACTCGGTCAGTAACCTGGTCAGAAACTTTAGAAAATGGTTAGAAACTCGGTCAGTAACCTGGTCAGAAACTTTAGAAAATGGTTAGAAACTCGGTCAGTAACCTGGTCAGAAACTTTAGAAAATGGTTAGAAACTCGGTCAGTAACCTGGTCAGAAACTTTAGAAAATGGTTAGAAACTCGGTCAGTAACCTGGTCAGAAACTTTAGAAACTGGTTAGAAACTCGGTCAGTAACCTGGTCAGAAACTTTAGAAACTGGTTAGAAACTCGGTCAGTAACCTGGTCAGAAACTTTAGAAACTGGTTAGAAACTCGGTCAGTAACCTGGTCAGAAGCTTTAGAAACTGGTTAGAAACTCGGTCAGTAACCTGGTCAGAAACTTTAGAAACTGGTTAGAAACTCGGTCAGTAACCTGGTCAGAAACTTTAGAAACTGGTTAGAAACTCGGTCAGTAACCTGGTCAGAAACTTTAGAAACTGGTTAGAAACTCGGTCAGTAACCTGGTCAGAAACTTTAGAAACTGGTTAGAAACTCGGTCAGTAACCTGGTCAGAAACTTTAGAAAATGGTTAGAAACTCGGTCAGTAACCTGGTCAGAAACTTTAGAAAATGGTTAGAAACTCGGTCAGTAACCTGGTCAGAAACTTTAGAAACTGGTTAGAAACTCGGTCAGTAACCTGGTCAGAAACTTTAGAAAATGGTTAGAAACTCGGTCAGTAACCTGGTCAGAAACTTTAGAAAATGGTTAGAAACTCGGTCAGTAACCTGGTCAGAAACTTTAGAAACTGGTTAGAAACTCGGTCAGTAACCTGGTCAGAAACTTTAGAAACTGGTTAGAAACTCGGTCAGTAACCTGGTCAGAAACTTTAGAAACTGGTTAGAAACTTCTTCAGGAACCTGGCCAGAAACTTTAGAAACTGGTTAGAAACTCGGTCAGTAACCTGGTCAGAAACTTTAGAAAATGGTTAGAAACTCGGTCAGTAACCTGGTCAGAAACTTTAGAAACTGGTTAGAAACTCGGTCAGTAACCTGGTCAGAAACTTTAGAAACTGGTTAGAAACTCGGTCAGTAACCTGGTCAGAAACTTTAGAAACTGGTTAGAAACTCGGTCAGTAACCTGGCCAGAAACTTTAGAAACTGGTTAGAAACTTCTTCAGGAACCTGGTCACTAGCCTGGTCAGGAGCCTGCTGGCTGTTTTTAAACAGACTGCTGAGGTAGTCAAAAAGCTCCTCGGGGGCCGGGCCCCTGGGGGTGGATGAGATCTGCCCGGAGTTTCTTAAGGGTCTGGATGCTGGGGGGCTGTCTTGGCTGACACGCCTCTGCAGCATCGCGTGGACATCGGGGGCAGTACCTCTGGACTGGCAGACTGGGGTGGTGGTCCTCCTCTTCAAAAAGGGGGGTGAGAGGGTGTGTTCCAACTCCAGGGGGATCACACTTCTCAGCCTCCCTGGTAAAGTCTATTCAGGGGTGCTGGAGAGGAGGGTCCGTCAGATAGTGGAACCTCGGATTGAAGAGCAGCAGTGTGGTTCTGGTCCTGGTCCTGGAACAGTGGACCAGCTCTACACCCTCTTCAGGATCCTGGAGGGGGCATGGGAGTTCTCCAACCAGTCTACATGTGCTTTGTGGACTTGGAGAAGGCGTTTGATCGTGTCCCCTGGGGGATTCCTGTGGGTGGTGCTCCGGGAGTACGGGGTGCCGGACCCTCTTGTTCGAGCTGTCCGGTCCCTGTACGACCGGTACCAGAGCTTGGTCCGCATTTCCGGCTGTAGGTCGGATCCATTCCCGGTGAGAGTTGGACTCCACCAAGGCTGCCCTTTATCGCCGATCCTGTTCAGAACCTTTATGGACCGGATTTCTAGTCCAGCCGAGGCGTTGAGGGGATCCGGTTTGGTGGCCTCACGATCCGGTTTGGTGGTCTCAGGATTCGGTTTGGTGGCCTCAGGATCCGGTTTGGTGGCCTCAGGATCGGGTTTGGTGGCCTCAGGATCGGGTTTGGTGGCCTCAGGATCCGGTTTGGTGGCCTCAGGATCGGGTCTCTGCTGTTTGCAGATGACGTGGTTCTGTTGGCGTCATCGGGCCGTGATCTCCGGCTCTCGCTGGAGCGATTTTCAGCCGAGTGTGAAGCGGCCGGGATGAGAATCAGCACCTCCAAATCCGAGACCATGGTCCTCGCCTGGAAAAGGGGGGAGTGTCCTCTCCGGGTCGGGGTGAGGTCCTGGTCCAGGTGGAGGAGTTTAAGTATCTGTGGTCTTGTTCAGGAGTGAGGGAAGGATGGACGGGAGATGGACAGACGGATCGGTGCGGCGTCTGCAGTGATGAAGACTCTGCATCGGTCCGTCGATGTAGTCAATTTGAAGGAAATGGGGAAATTTGGGTGTAAATGAGGAGGTAAAGGGGGGGCTGTGAAATTCCCCACAGAAGAGCTACCTTTGGTAGAGCGGTTCTGACTCTTTGTGTGCGGGGTGTCTTTGTGTTGGCTGAAGCTGTAAACTGTTAAAAGAACCTTCAGATGACTTTTAAGTTATTTCAACACGTGTAGAAGCAGATTTCGGAGCCCTGCAGTTAATCAGGCCATGAATAATCAATGCTGCTATTGATTGATGCTAATGCAGTTTAAGGTGAGTAGTTTCCAGCTGCAGTTGCTGACAAAGTCCTCATCGCCACAATGCTAACAAATGCTGCAGCAGTGAGCAGATAAAGAACTTCTTACCGACTGCTTGTTTTCTGTGTAATGAAGTATTGAACTGTTCCTTTAATGTGGTTTCACTGTTGGTACCTGAAGGCAGCACAAGGAGCTGCTGCAGCCTCTGTTATCTACTATTGACCTGCCACACTTCCTGTCTGAGTTATGGACGGACAACGAAGGTTCACAATGAACCACGCTGATAACGCTCGGTGTGTGTGTGTGTGTGTGCACGAGGCAGCTGCCGTTTGTCACATGCTCACAGAGGTTAGGCCGCTGACGAATGAGAATGCAGCACTCTTAAATCACAGAGCCAATCACGTGAGAGACAAGCTGAGCGAGGACACACAGAGAGGAGGTGGTTACTGTCCTGTTTAATGTGAGTTATGGAGGAGGAGGAGGAGGAGAAAGGGGAGGAAGGGAGGACAGAGGGGAAACAAGAAGGTAGAGGATGAAATGAGGAGTTAGAGGAGGAAATTAGGAAGTAAAGAAGAAAATAAAGGGGTAGATGAGGGAATGAAGAGGAAACAAGGTAGTGGAGGAAATAAGGAAGTAGATGATGGAATGAGGAGGTAGAGGAGTAAATTGGAATTGATGAGGTAGGAGAGGAAACAAGAAGCTATCTCGTGAGATTGTTAGTAAAATAAATCGATACCATGTTTTTAAATATTGATATGATATCAGCATATAAAAATATCATGATTTTTCAGTGTATCGATATTTTTTCCCAGCCCTAGTAGAACGTAGAGGAGGAAATAAGGAGGCACAAGAGGAACGAAGGAGGTAGAGGAGGAAAGGAGGAAATGAGGTATAGATGAGGAAAGGAGGAGGTAGAGGAGGAAAGGAGGAAATGAGGTATAGATGAGGAACGAAGGAGGTAGAGGAGGAAAGGAGGAAATGAGGTATAGATGAGGAAAGGAGGAGGTAGAGGAGGAAAGGAGGAAATGAGGTATAGATGAGGAAAGGAGGAGGTAGAGGAGGAAAGGAGGAAATGAGGTATAGATGAGGAAAGGAGGAGGTAGAGGAGGAAAGGAGGAAATGAGGTATAGATGAGGAAAGGAGGAGGTAGAGGAGGAAAGGAGGAAATGAGGTATAGATGAGGAAAGGAGGAGGTAGAGGAGGAAAGGAGGAAATGAGGTATAGATGAGGAAAGGAGGAGGTAGAGGAGGAAAGGAGGAAATGAGGTATAGATGAGGAAAGGAGGAGGTAGAGGAGGAAAGGAGGAAATGAAGTATAGATGAGGAAAGGAGGAGGTAGAGGAGGAAAGGAGGAAATGAGGTATAGATGAGGAAAGGAGGAGGTAGAGGAGGAAAGGAGGAAATGAGGTATAGATGAGGAAAGGAGGAGGTAGAGGAGGAAAGGAGGAAATGAGGTATAGATGAGGAAAGGAGGAGGTAGAGGAGGAAAGGAGGAAATGAGGTATAGATGAGGAAAGGAGGAGGTAGAGGAGGAAAGGAGGAAATGAAGTATAGATGAGGAAAGGAGGAGGTAGAGGAGAAAATGGTGAAGTCAGGAGGAAACTAGTGGAGTTGAGCTCGTTCTTTCTTTGTGATACAGGATGGCGTTTCTGTGTGTGTTTCAGTGCAGGTGTGACTAATTGCAGCCAATCCAAGCAATCAGAGAGCAAACAGCTTCTCTCCCAGTGGACACACACTCCTCCTCCTCCTCCTCCTCCTCCTCCTCCTCCATGCTTCGATCTCCTCCGGGCTGATGTGTGGAGTAGCGAGCAGGACGAGGCAGGACATTAAATCTAACTCACCCTCCACAGCAGAGTCAGATGCCGCAACAAAACGATGCTCTCAGAGCGCCAACGCCGCCATAAATCCTGATCAGCTCACTTTCTGGCCTCCTCTTTCCAAGATGTAGCAAAACACCGGAAAGGAGTCCCAACAGCTGGTGGAGCATCCGACGACTGATGAGGTCAGCAGGTCATCACATGACATTGGGGGCGGAGTCTGTGGACCGAAAACAGTCGCAATTTAAAGGTCCGGCCTTGAAGGCAGCACCAAATTCTCCTGCGTTGGAAAAGCTGAGAACAAAGACTCCATGAGGGGCTGTAGAGACCTGATCTCCTTTCAGAACTCCTCGTTTACAAGATCCTGGTCCAGAGGAAAAGCCCTGAGATGTGAAGGCCCACGCAGACCCGACAGTTCTCACATCTCAGGGTTTTGTGGATTGGGAAGCTCCCTGGAAGTCTGCTTTGGCAGTCCAGAACCGTGCTGCTCTGCCTCCATCACACATCCACTCCTCCTTTTAGAAATAAATCCTGGGATTCACTGTGTGATATTTTCAATCGTTGTTCGCAGCTCAAACTCAAACTGTGTGAATCAGTCGCAGAGTTTAAACGTTCACAGCTTCCGATGTTTGTACTCACACTGTACGTTCTCAAAGACAGGTCGGGGTCTGGAACAATCCCGACATGCAACAGAATAAATAGAGGCAGGCTAGTAGAAGAAGAAGAAGATGGAGAAGAAGAAAACACGCTGGCTTGGTGATTTGCGCTCTTCTTTGTGAAGAATTTGTCCAAAAAAAGGGTGGTGATGTCATGTATGGACGAGGAATTGGACTAGACGTGGGCTGTACGGCCTGTAGGTTAGACAACGAGATCTCCATCCAAATGACACGCCGGGTCGCCATGCTGCCCCCGGCTTACTTCTGTTTTTATTTTTGATGTGAAAAATCTCGGAGGAAAGAGGAAAGAATCTGGTTGTGCCTCTGCTTCAACATGTGATTCTCTCACGAGCCACGACCAGAATATCAAACAGGTTTGATTTTCTTGCGACCCTTCTGATCGGGAGCTTGTCGTGAGGTGCCGATTGCCTCTCGTGACCAGCTTGTATACTGCACGACGCACTAGGGCTGCTTATGGAAAACATCATTATCATGATTATTTTGGTTAATATTGAAAACACGATTATTCAAATGATTCATTTTTACTTACACATTGGATTTATTTAGCATTTCTCTCTCTGTCAAAAACAGTTTATTGATAATGTACGCAAAACGTTGAAAAAGAAAAAATGTAGGCCACAAATATGTACCTTACAGCTGTTTTGCAATGAATAAACATTAAATGAATAAAATAAATATACTTTTAATATAATATAATATATAATATAATATAATATTTGAATATAATAGTATATATTATATTATATGGTTATTATATATTGTATGGTTATTGTATTATATATTGTTATAACATAGTATAATATATATTTAAATATAATAAGGCATAGAAAAACATAAATGTACCCAAATGAAACTGTCCAGCTATTTGGCAATTTCTCTGTATTTGACAAATAAAAATTACATTTATTTTATTTTTTAAATAAATAAATAAAAATCCCAAACTAAACTTTAAGCTTTAGAGTAATGCTGCAACATTCCAAATCTAACATTTTTGTAAATGACACCCAACAAATTGCTCAGGTGAGAAGCCACTAAAATTCATTTTAACTTCAGAATAACTTTCAGAAATTGTGTAAAGAAAAATGGCAAATAAATGATTTTAACTCAATTATATGAGTTTGGAGATTGTTTGACATTAAAACCGAAATCAGAATCAAATTTTGATTAATTGCACAGCCCTACAACACACAATTTGGCCAAGAGACGGCCCAATCCCCAAAATTGTCACATGACGGGAAAATTAGCTCAAAAACAGTCAAAAATCGTACAGTGTATGCCGGGCTTAACACGACGTCAGCCAACTCTTGTTCATGGATGATACTTGCTATGCTGTCTCCCAAATCGCCTACTTCCATACTCAATATTCAAAACTCCAAATTGAGTATACTAACATACTATGTACTCAATGGCTCAGTACGTGATTTTCGAGTTTGTGGTGCAGTCCCAAATCGCGTACACCCATGCGGAGTACTCACCGGTATGAAAGTGCGATGTCAACTTCTTCTTCTATGAAAATTTTTGACCGGCTTACAGCCACGGCGCACTGCCACCATCTTCTGCTGGTGCTCATCATGAAAACATGAAGATCCTCCATGAAGCCTTACGCCAAAATCGGCGCCAGCAAATCGATGTCCTGCTATTGGCTGAAGCTACGCAGGTCTGTTTAACCAACCTGATCTCACAAAAATACGTGACATGAGCACGAACGGTTTTACTCATATACGTGTCCCCGACATGTAACTGCTTCAAATAACGTGTCACTGACACGTAAAGCTGCGCAATGTTAAGTCAATGGGGATGCTTTTCGTGTCCCCAGACACTCATTTTTCAGCTTTAAATTACGTGCTGATGACACATAAAACTGTGCAATGTAAAATCAACAAGTCCTCTAAAAAAATCACACCCATATTAGGTCGTTTGTGCACAAAAATACGGACTATATACAGAGACACCTGCTCTGTGTCCTACTCTATACTTCAAGAGCTGCTGTCATACAACTTGGCTCATGACGTTTGCAAAGCTGAATGACAGCGCATGAAGTAATTGAGATGATGCTGCGGAATAAATGCCTGAAACAGTTGCATGACAGCAGCTCTTGAAGTATAGAGTAGGACACAGAGCAGGTGTCTGTCATGCAGAAGTTGTGGAGATCGATTCCAGGTTTCTCCAGGCAGCATAAAGCCAAAAAACCTAAAAGGATTTAGGCTCCGTCAAAATGAGAAGAACTGTGGATCACAGATATAAACTGAGTGGATGTTGAAAACATAATATAGTCCGTATTTTTGTGCACAAACGACCTAATATGGGTGTGATTTTTTTAGAGGAATTGTTGATTTTACATTGCACAGTTTTACGTGTCATCAGCACGTATTTAAAGCTGAAAAATGAGTGTCTGGGGACACAAAAAGCATCCCCATTGACTTAAAGGAGCCCTATCATGAAAAATGGACTTTTAAGAGCTTTTCAGCATGTCAGTGTGTTATTTCCTCATCAAGAAATGATTTAAATCGTTATTTTTCTTCATTCATGCATATTTGAGTAATCTACATGAATATTTAAACCAAGCTGACTACCCACCCCGTTACGTATGAACGTGGCACCAATCACGAAAGTCCAAATGCGCACGCTCAGTATCGTAGCAAGACGCCCTCTGTTGAACAGAAACTCAGAGAATCCTATCCACACTCTCTGAGGAAGAAACTAACACCTGCAGGAAGATTTCCTCAGAGACAAGCAGCCATCAGCTAACAGACGTTTGATCCAGATTCAGGAGAATTTTCTTCCTTTTTTCTTCTTTTTTTAAGCTCTAGAGGACAGCAAGTTGGGAAAAATGCAGTTTATGTTCAGCGTGGTTACGTTCAGCGTGGCTACGTTCAGCGTGGTTACGTTCAGCGTGGTTATGTTCAGCGTGGCTACGTTCAGCGTGGTTACGTTCAGCGTGGTTACGTTCAGCGTGGTTACGTTCAGCGTGGTTATGTTCAGCGTGGTTACGTTCAGCGTGGTTACGTTCAGCGTGTTTATGTTCAGCGTGGTTACGTTCAGCGTGGTTATGTTCAGCGTGGTTACGTTCAGCGTGGTTACGTTCAGCGTGGTTACGTTAAGCGTGGTTACGTTCAGCGTGGTTGTGTTCAGCGTGGTTGTGTTCAGCGTGGTTACGTTCAGCGTGGTTACGTTCAGCGTGGTTACGTTCAGCGTGGTTACGTTCAGCGTGTTTATGTTCAGCGTGGTTACGTTCAGCGTGGTTACGTTCAGCGTGGTTACGTTCAGCGTGGTTATGTTCAGCGTGGTTACGTTCAGCGTGGTTACGTTCAGCGTGGTTACGTTCAGCGTGTTTATGTTCAGCGTGGTTACGTTCAGCGTGGTTACGTTCAGCGTGGTTACGTTCAGCGTGGTTATGTTCAGCGTGGTTACGTTCAGCGTGGCTACGTTCAGCGTGGTTACGTTCAGCGTGGTTACGTTCAGCGTGGTTACATTCAGCGTGGTTACGTTCAGCGTGGTTATGTTCAGCGTGGTTACGTTCAGCGCGGCTACGTTCAGCGTGGTTACGTTCAGCGTGGTTATGTTCAGCGTGGTTACGTTCAGCGTGGTTACGTTCAGCGTGGTTACGTTCAGCGTGGTTACGTTCAGCGTGTTTATGTTCAGCGTGGTTACGTTCAGTGTGGCTACGTTCAGCGTGGTTACGTTCAGCGTGGTTATGTTCAGCGTGGTTACGTTCAGCGTGGCTACGTTCAGCGTGGTTACGTTCAGCGTGGTTATGTTCAGCGTGGTTACGTTCAGCGTGGTTACGTTCAGCGTGGTTACGTTCAGCGTGGTTACGTTCAGCGTGTTTATGTTCAGCGTGGTTACGTTCAGCGTGGCTACGTTCAGCGTGGTTACGTTCAGCGTGGTTATGTTCAGCGTGGTTATGTTCAGCGTGGTTACGTTCAGCGTGGTTACGTTCAGCGTGATTACGTTCAGCGTGGTTACGTTCGGCGTGGTTACGTTCAGCGTGTTTATGTTCAGCGTGGTTACGTTCAGCGTGGCTACGTTCAGCGTGGTTACGTTCAGCGTGGTTATGTTCAGCGTGGTTACGTTCAGCGTGGTTACGTTCAGCGTGGTTACGTTCAGCGTGGTTACGTTCAGCGTGGTTATGTTCAGCGTGTTTATGTTCAGCGTGGCTACGTTCAGCGTGGCTACGTTCAGCGTGGTTACGTTCAGCGTGGTTATGTTCAGCGTGGTTATGTTCAGCGTGGTTACGTTCAGCGTGGTTACGTTCAGCGTGATTACGTTCAGCGTGGTTACGTTCAGCGTGGTTACGTTCAGCGTGGTTACGTTCAGCGCGGTTATGTTCGGCGTGGTTATGTTCGGCGTGGTTATGTTCGGCGTGGTTACGTTTAGCGTGGTTGTGTTCAGCGTGGTTACGTTCAGCGTGGTTACGTTCAGCGTGGTTACGTTCAGCGTGGTTACGTTCAGCGTGGTTATGTTCAGCGTGTTTATGTTCAGCGTGGTTACGTTCAGCGTGGTTACGTTCGGCGTGGTTATGTTCGGCGTGGTTACGTTTAGCGTGGTTACGTTTAGCGTGGTTGTGTTCAGCGTGGTTACGTTCAGCGTGGTTACGTTCAGCGTGGTTACGTTCAGCGTGGTTATGTTCAGCGTGGTTACGTTCAGCGTGGTTACGTTCAGCGTGGTTACGTTCAGCGTGGTTGTGTTCAGCGTGGTTACGTTCAGCGTGGTTATGTTCAGCGTGGTTACGTTCAGCGTGGTTGTGTTCAGCGTGGTTACGTTCAGCGTGGTTATGTTCAGCGTGGTTACGTTCAGCGCGGTTATGTTCAGCGTGGTTACGTTCAGCGCGGTTATGTTCAGCGTGGTTGTGTTCAGGGTGGTTATGTTCAGCGTGGTTACGTTCAGCGTGGTTACGTTCAGCGTGGTTACGTTCACCGTGGTTATGTTCAGCGTGGTTGTGTTCAGGGTGGTTACGTTCAGCGTGGTTACGTTCAGGGTGGTTACGTTCAGCGTGGTTACGTTCAGCGTGGTTATGTTCAGCGTGGTTGTGTTCAGGGTGGTTACGTTCAGCGTGGTTACGTTCAGCGTGGTTACGTTCAGCGTGGTTATGTTCAGCGTGGTTACGTTCAGCGTGATTACGTTCAGCGTGGTTGTGTTCAGCGTGGTTACGTTCAGCATGGTTACGTTCAGCGTGGTTACGTTCAGCGTGGTTATGTTCAGCGTGGTAAAGTTCAGCGTGGTTACGTTCAGCGTGGTTGTGTTCAGCGTGGTTACGTTCAGCGTGGTTACGTTCAGCGTGGTTACGTTCAGCGTGGTTACGTTCAGCGTGGTTACGTTCAGCGTGGTTACGTTCAGCGTGGTTGAGTTCAGCGTGGTTACGTTCAGCGTGGTTGTGTTCAGCGTGGTTACGTTCAGCGTGGTTATGTGCAGCGTGGTTACGTTCAGCGTGGTTATGTTCAGCGTGGTTGTGTTCAGCGTGGTTACGTTCAGCGTGGTTGCGTTCAGCGTGGTTACGTTCAGCGTGGTCATGTTCAGCGTGGTTACGTTCAGCATGGTTACGTTCAGCGTGGTTACGTTCAGCGTGGTTACGTTCAGCGTGGTTACGTTCAGCGTGGCTACGTTCAGCGTGGTTACGTTCAGCGTGGTTACGTTCAGCGTGGTTATGTTCAGCGTGGTTACTTTCAGCGTGGTTATGTTCAGCGTGGGAGTTTATTTGTTGTACTGGATGAATCGACTTGCCAGAAGTGGTTGGATTATAACTTCAGGAGCAGGAAAAACCCTCAACTTTGTGTGAGAACTTCATTCCTGACAACTTCATGAATGTCGGGCAGTAAAGTGTTTTTTTTTCTCGGGGATTACTTGAAACCTGACGCAGTTCCTGCTATAAAAACGCGCATGGACAGACAACAGCACCGGTGAGTCAACACATCTCTCAGCTCAACGCTAACTGTTAGCCTATGATTTGTTCGCTAATTTACTTGCTTGTCAGGGGTCTCTGTGGTACTTCTGTGGTACTGCGTGTACTTCAAACTCCATATCAGACTCTGGGTCGAGCGCATACAGCTCCATAACAGGCTGGTCTGTTTTATCCCGTCGATCGGAGGAATTATCCATCAATGTTTACTACTAACATCCACATGAGAGCTGCCGGTGCCGGTGCTACAGACAATTCTGTTACCTTCAGAATAAGTGTCTCTTCCATGGTGACGTCATGAAATGGGCGTAAAACATGCTGCAATTGGTCGAGAGCTCCGCGGTTCAGGACAGTCAGCCATCTTACTTCCGTGTTGGAAATTAGATGCATTGAAAAACTAATATTTAACACCAAATTAGTTTCTATAGTAACGATGGGAATGTATCTAGCTTATAAATGCCTATATTTGACTTTTGGAACATTTGAAAAGCATGATACAGCTCCTTTAACATTGCGCAGCTTTATGTGTCAGTGACACGTTATTTGAAGCAGTTACGTGTCGGGGACACGTATATGGGTAAAACCGTTCGTGCTCATTTTCTATGAATCAGGACACAAAGCAACAAAGATCCTAGCAAGGCGCCTCAAAACACAAAAAATGTAATGTTCATTACATAAAATTAGAGACCCAACCAGCAATAAAATAGAATCTGAACCAGAGATGATTAAAAAAATCTTTAAAGATTACTATAAGAAATTGTACTCATCATCTGAGAATATAAATGAGAATGAGATTAAAGAATATCTGTCAAAATTGGATCTCCCTTCCATAGGCAGAAATCAAAATAAGGCTCTAACCTCACCAAGAACAAAGGAAGAGCTGGACAAAGCCATCAGCAGATTGAAGACAAACAAAAGCCCTGGAAGTGATGGATTTCCAAATGAATGGTACAAGATCTTTAGGGAGGAAGTCTCTCCTTTACTACTGGAATCTTTCAACTGGACTCTTGAAAAAGCCATAATTCCTCCCTCCTGGAGGGAAGCAGTTATTGCTGTAATCCCAAAAGAGGACAAAAACAAAGAGTATTGTGAATCATATCGCCCAATTTCAATCCTAAATGTTGACTATTAACCATTTTCATCAATAATTTCCAAAAGAATAGAACACTTATTACCAGATTTAATAGATGAGGACCAGACAGGTTTCATAAAAGGCAGACAAACTCATGACAACATTAGAAGGACCATACAGATAATAGACAAAGTAAACAAACAAAAAAAAAGCGCTGCATTAATTAGTCTTGATGCTGAAAAGGCTTTTGACCGAGTAAGCTGGTCTTTTCTTTTCTTGGTCATGGAGAGAATGGGTTTTAACAGTCAATTTATTACGTGTATCCAGTGACTTTACAACGAACCAACTGCCAGAATAAAGATCAACGGTACTTTAACAGACAGTTTTAGACTTTGTAGGGGGACCCGACAGGGATGTTGTTTGAGTCCCTCTCTTAACTCCTGACAGCCATAGAAGAATTTGGTCAGAAATCTGGATATAAACTTAATATACATAAAACACAGGCTCTTGCTTTAAATTACTCACCAAACGACTCTATTAGGCAGAGGTATAAACTAAAGTGGGATTTGGGAATTATAAAATACCTTGGAATCTTTATCACGCAGGACCTGAAAACGTTGTATGAAATTAACTATAGTAAGATTAGCAGTAATATAAAGAGGGACCTGTCAAAATGGCTACCAATGATTCTTGATTTCAGCTCAAGAATCGAAACAATAAAGATGAATATCCAACCGAAATTGTTGTACCTGTTCCTCTCTCTGCCAGTTCAAATCCCAGACTCCCAGTTTACTGCTGGAACAAGCAGTTATCTAGGTTTATCTGGGCAGGTAAAAAGCCTAGAGTTACATTAAAAACACTTACTCTGGATAAAGACAGGGGTGGCCTCGCTCTACCCAATCTAAGAGATTATTTTTACGCAGCTCAGTTGAAACACATGGTATGTTGGTGCTCCCCAGACTACTTTGCCAAATGGAAACAGGTAGAGCTCACCCAGAGTAGATTCCTACCCCAAGCCAAGCTGGGAGACAAGCATCTTAGGCACCAGGAAGATGATAATTTTACTGTTATTGAAACTCTAAAGACATGGACAGACATAGTCAAGAAATATCATTTGGAAGGGGACTGTATGCTGCTGCTGTGGCCTTCACAGACATCTCTGTTCATACCAGGTTTAACAGATAAAGTTTTTACAAAATGGATAGATAAAGGAATAACAACTATAAGCATGCTGACAGAGGGGAATGTCTTCAAGTCATTTGAAAAAGTTAAAACTGAATTTCAACTAGAGAATAAAGACTTTTTGTTATCTACAACTAAGACATTTCTATGACACTCAGGTAAAAACGAGAATATCAGCCGAACACAGCGCACTGATAAAGATGCTGTTAGAAGCCTATAAGCAGTTTCCCTCCCAGACTGTCTCTAAATTATATGCATGCCTACAGAGCTGGAACAGCAATACCTCATTATACGTAAAGCTTAAATGGGAAGAAGAATTACAGACCAGATTATCAGACTGTGATTGGCATCTGATCTGCAAAATACAACACAGCTCCACAAGCTCCAGACAATGGAGAGAATTTGGCTGGAAAATTTTAATGCGTTTCTTCATCACCCCTCAAATTAAAAGTAAACAGACAGACAGACAACAACAATGTTGGAGACTGTGCGGGGAAATTAATGCCAACCATAGTCACATTTTCTGGTTTTGTATTAAACTTAAACCATTCTGGGACAGCGTTCATGGTTGTCTGGAGAGTGTTTTGAATTATAAGGTCCCTAGGGACCCCCAAACTCTGTACTTGAGACTTATTCCTGAGGGTTTAACTAAGAAAGAGGATAGGTATCTCTTCAAAATAATGACTATAGCCGCTATCAAGGCCATCACCAGGAAATGGTTAAAGAGAGATGTTCCAACAAGAAGTCAGTGGATGGAAATTATGGACAACATCTATGTAATGGAGAAAATCACCTTTCATCTGCGACTCAGAGCAGAGGACTTTGTGCTGAACTGGAGGAAATGGATACTCTTTAAAGACATGGACAACACCCACCCAGTCTTATGAAAAGACTCCCCCGAGAACTATTTTGATTTATTTTTTATTTGTCTTTTGTCCACGCCTTTTTTTCATTTCTCTTTACATGTTAATTGATACAAAACACTAAATAAACAGTATTTTAAAAAAAACGTTTGTGCTCATGTCACGTATTTTTGTGAGTTCAGGTTGGTTTAATTGTGTGATCCAACTAGCAAAACATCTCCTGACGTAATTTTAATTTTCAAACTTGTCTCTACACAGATGTTAAAGGACTAGTACACCTATATAATTTCCTACTCACCCTCATTCTGAGCAAGACAGTGAAGCACTTTTTTCGGCGCTCAACACAAAAAGGTCCATAAAAGTCCACAAAAACGTGTCAATATTCCTCCATACTGCTCGTCCAATGTAATCCAAGTGTCCTGAGTGGGTAGCGTCCAGAATTTACTGGAAACGACGTCATTTAGTAGATTTTAAGAGCCTACATTACAGTACTACATTGCACTTCTTATTAGCGCGCTCATGCGAGTTCACGACACCACGGAAGCCGCGGCGTTCAGCACCTACTCTGCCGATAATGCAAGCGTAGAAGAAGAAATTTGCTACAGAGCTGCAGACAAACACAAGAAGGGTTGGATATTGATTTTAAACAAAGAGAAAAAGACAACGTGTGATCTCGTCTGCCGCGGCTTCCGTAGTGTCATGAACTCGTATGAACGCACTAATAGGAAGTGCAATGTTCTACTATTTAGGCTCTAAAAATCTACTAAATGATGTCGTGTGGAGTAAATTCTGGACGCTACCCACTCAGGATACTTGGATTACATTGGATGAGCAGTATGGAGGAATATTGACAAGTTTGTGTGGACTTTTAAGGATCTTATTGTGTTGAGCGCCGATGGACTCCATTATATGAAAGTTGGGGGAAAACGTAACCTCCTTGGATCTCTGGCTGCATTTGAGATATAAAAAAAAGTGCTCCAGAGTCTTGCTCAGCATGAGGATGAGGAGAAGATGGACCATCATTCTGTGGGTGGACTATCCCTTTAGGATAATTAAGGCATTATAAAAACAGCAAATCTTACATTTGTAAAGAGCCGATGTATCCACCGTAGACTCGTTTGAGGCACCGCTCTCCACTGCCATTTTTCCGCTATTGAGTGTGGGGAGTGTCCACTGTCACCTAATCAAAATCTTCACGAGTTTGTGTACATCATCCAGGTACTTTTGCATACGCAGTTTTCACATACTATGCATACTGTTTTTCATTTAGATGCAGTATACTCAAAATTTTGAGTGTTGAGTATGGAAGTAGGCGATTTGGGACAAAGCACAAGTTTTCTGTAATTTCGGGTTGTGAGGGGGATTGAGCAGCCGACCAGTCACCCTGCAGCTCCCAGAAATGATCCTCCGTGTTGGGGAAGCAGCTCTGCGAAGCACAAATAGCTGCAGTTCCTGCATACACGAAGGATGGAGAACTTCACAGAACAGCTCTCTAAAACCCTCAGAGTGCAGAACTGTTTGGTCTGAGTGCTTTTCTGGTTTTCTTTTCAACCAATGTCTGAGCTAAAGAACTTCAGCGTTACGACGTGACTTTCACATCCTGAATGACACCAGGCTGATCTCAGATCCAGGTTTACATTCGTTTTAAATGTTCCTCAGTATGTACTGTGAGTCACAGAGAGCTGGAAAACTGGGATACAGTTGCTTTTCTCCACAAAAACTCATCTGGTTTAATACTACACACACACACACACACACTGAGGAGCAGCGAGGCATCGATTGGCCAGTGATTGCAGGCTCCATTTAATGTTCTTATAAATGGTACAAGTTCAATCTAATCTGAGGCTTGTAGCAGCGACTCTCTCTCTGCTGTCAGTGTGAACAACAGTAATCTTCTCTAATACCCTTTACTGCCACACACACACACGCACACACACACACACACACACACACGCACACACACACGCACACACACACACACACAGAAACACACATGTTGTGTGTTTGCGGTCCCGAGCTGTACCTCCTCTCATCTCTGACCCGTTTCTGCCCGGTGGACCGCCTGTGTTAAACAGGTTTTCCTGTCAGGAGCTTTAACCCGATCCTGGACCTGGTTCTGTTCAGCTCTGAGTCCGTTAAAAATAACCGGTCGCGTCCTGACATCACCGGTATATGTAGCTGCTCTGGCTGCAGACACGCCGCTAACCTCTGAAATGTTCCACCTCTGTGTCTGTCACTGATAATTACATGTTCCCGACGTGGACGTCCCAAACTGGTCGGAACCACAGACATGGTTCTAGTGCGCAGACTAAAATGGCAGAGAAATGTTCTACAACAATGTTGGTTCTGTTCTGACATGTTCGACTCATCCTCAGCCTGGCATACCAGGTTCTGTCCACGTTCTGTTGTCTGGTTCTACTGCCATAGTTGTCTTCTGACGGGATTAGTATCATCGAGGGACCACATGTCATAAATAAATATCCCCCCAACGTCGTTTTTTTCTGAAAGCCTGAGATTTGACTGAAATTCACAGACATCCAGCATATATGATGTCAAAGCGCTGCGTATTGCGCAGCATCTACTCACATGAGCTGCGTTTCCATCAGCAGCGCATGATCATCCAGAGACAAATGTGTTGAAATGACTCAAGGACAGTCATTACCAATTCTTGAAGAATTTGCACCATGTCCCCATGTTGTTCAAAACAAACGTTTCTCGCTGTGGGAAAATGCCAGTTATGGAATTTCATATACAGTCGGCCATATGACTTGAGAAACTACTCCCGATCACTCCCACACCAGAGTTAATGCTTTATAAATTAGTATCAGCGTAGTTATTTGTAAGGAAAACCTATTTTTCAGCCTCCGTTCTTCACCAATAAGGAAATGAAATGTATCCGGTACCGCAAAATCACGTGTCATTTCTCTCCAAGTCACAGAGATGCCTATTCGCATTGGATTAGTATTATAAGGGGACCTCAGAGTTTAGCAAATTATGCTACGTAATTTGCGGGGGAATTATTACAAAGCAACAGACTGATTCACACGGGATTAAAATCAGTCTCTGTACTTATTACAAATCACATGTGGTCCCTATGTAATACTAACCCTGTCAAAATAGGGCTTTAGATTATAATATAATGTGCTGGTTCTGTTTAGAGATGCACCAAATCGGCCGGTAGTGCCCCTGTTGGTTTTGATAGGAGTTCTCAAAATAGATTGGAGCAAGCTGATCTGACGATGTTTACCATAACTACACGTTTGACACGTGTAACGCGCATCATGCGCAGGAAATACAGAGGAGACTCCGGTGAATGTCTTCACTCCACGGAGACGGTGGAGGATAAACTGTGATCTGTGTACGGTCCCGGGGTTGTGAACGGCCGGTAGATTATCTGCGATCCCGATGGGATTTAATGGGCTTATAATGATGTTCTGATGCGGGACTGCAGGTCGTTAAAGGCAGGGTAGGGAATCCTAGAAAAAAGGTTTGAGCAAGTTACATTTAAAGACATAAAGCCCCAAAACCGCGCCTCCAGAGCGCAGGAGCATGTGCACCAAAGGTTTTCAAGCGAAGATAACCGATAACAGCCCAGTGGCTAGCTCGTTAGCCTCCTAGTAAACTGTTGAGGATCCACTTTGTGTGTTAAAGGGACTTGAGTCAAGATTAAGAAACGAAACTCGCGACTGGCGCTTCAGGTAACTGCAGCCACGAGCCAAGCCATCGCGGGAGCATGCACAAAATGAAGCTATACTGTTGTTTACTCACCTTTTTCTCCGTAGTTCCACGTTTTAGTGTCTTTCAGTTGATCTGGATCGTTTGCTGACGGCAGAATAATCCATAACTATCGCTTACAGTGTTTGAATTTACCGCGACTGGCTTCTACCTTTATCAAAACAGCAGATGTAGCATCATGTGACATCACGTCCACATGGCAGAGCTGCAAAACTATAATGTTGTTTATACGCTTTTTCTTCTTAGTTCCACTTTTTAGTGTCTTTCAGTTGGTCTAGATCGTATTCTGACGGCAGAAGAATCGCAAAACTATCGCTTACAGTGTTTTTATTTAACGTGACCGTCTTCTTCCTGCATCAAAACTGTGGATGTAGCATCATTTAACGTCACGTCTGCAGGGCAGCGCTGGAAATTCAGACACTGAATTGCAGCTTTATGCAGCACACAGCTTGTTCAAGGCAACGGAGAGAAACGTGGTGGAAAAGTTATTTTTGGTATTTAGCGCTTCATCACGCATTAGCATGAAAAAAAGGGACATTTGTGTTTGTTTTTTTAAAATTCCTGCCTCAAGTCCCTTTAAGTGTTAATTTGCTGACCTCCAACTGTGTCTGCGCTCTGAAACATCCTCACTGCAAACATCAACACCTGCAACTGTGTCTGCGCTCTGAAACATCCTCACTGCAAACATCAACACCTGCAACTGTGTCTGCGCTCTGAAACATCCTCACTGTAAACATCAACACCTGCAACTGTGTCTGCGCTCTGAAACATCCTCACTGCAAACATCAACACCTGCAACTGTGTCTGCGCTCTGAAACATCCTCACTGTAAACATCAACACCTGCAACTGTGTCTGCGCTCTGAAACATCCTCACTGTAAACATCAACACCTGCAACTGTGTCTGCGCTCTGAAACATCCTCACTGCTAAACATCAACACCTGCAACTGTGTCTGCGCTCTGAAACATCCTCACTGCAAACATCAACACCTGCAACTGTGTCTGCGCTCTGAAACATCCTCACTGTAAACATCAACACCTGCAACTGTGTCTGCGCTCTGAAACATCCTCACTGCAAACATCAACACCTGCAACTGTGTCTGCGCTCTGAAACATCCTCACTGTAAACATCAACACCTGCAACTGTGTCTGCGCTCTGAAACATCCTCACTGTAAACATCAACACCTGCAACTGTGTCTGCGCTCTGAAACATCCTCACTGCAAACATCAACACCTGCAACTGTGTCTGCGCTGTAAAACATCCTCACTGCAAACATCAACACCTGCAAC
Source organism: Atherinomorus stipes (assembly GCA_023101725.1). Taxonomy (NCBI): domain Eukaryota; kingdom Metazoa; phylum Chordata; class Actinopteri; order Atheriniformes; family Atherinidae; genus Atherinomorus; species Atherinomorus stipes. Next base: position 258,623 of record JALJCO010000547.1, on the reverse strand, counting down.
TGTGTCTGCGCTCTGAAACATCCTCACTGCAAACATCAACACCTGCAACTGTGTCTGCGCTCTGAAACATCCTCACTGCAAACATCAACACCTGCAACTGTGTCTGCGCTCTGAAACATCCTCACTGCAAACATCAACACCTGCAACTGTGTCTGCGCTGTAAAACATCCTCACTGCAAACATCAACACCTGCAACTGTGTCTGCGCTCTGAAACATCCTCACTGTAAACATCAACACCTGCAACTGTGTCTGCGCTCTGAAACATCCTCACTGTAAACATCAACACCTGTAACTGTGTCTGCGCTCTGAAACATCCTCACTGCAAACATCAACACCTGCAACTGTGTCTGCGCTCTGAAACATCCTCACTGTAAACATCAACACCTGCAACTGTGTCTGCGCTCTGAAACATCCTCACTGTAAACATCAACACCTGCAACTGTGTCTGCGCTCTGAAACATCCTCACTGTAAACATCAACACCTGTAACTGTGTCTGCGCTCTGAAACATCCTCACTGTAAACATCAACACCTGCAACTGTGTCTGCGCTCTGAAACATCCTCACTGTAAACATCAACACCTGCAACTGTGTCTGCGCTCTAAAACATCCTCACTGCAAACATCAACACCTGCAACTGTGTCTGCGCTCTGAAACATCCTCACTGTAAACATCAACACCTGCAACTGTGTCTGCGCTCTAAAACATCCTCACTGTAAACATCAACACCTGCAACTGTGTCTGCGCTCTGAAACATCCTCACTGCAAACATCAACACCTGCAACTGTGTCTGCGCTCTGAAACATCCTCACTGTAAACATCAACACCTGCAACTGTGTCTGCGCTCCTTGAAACATCCTCACTGCAAACATCAACACCTGCAACTGTGTCTGCGCTCTGAAACATCCTCACTGTAAACATCAACACCTGCAACTGTGTCTGCGCTCTAAAACATCCTCACTGCAAACATCAACACCTGCAACTGTGTCTGCGCTGTAAAACATCCTCACTGTAAACATCAACACCTGCAACTGTGTCTGCGCTCTGAAACATCCTCACTGTAAACATCAACACCTGCAACTGTGTCTGCGCTCTGAAACATCCTCACTGTAAACATCAACACCTGCAACTGTGTCTGGACGTAGATGGACGGTAAATCCAGAGCTTCTCCTTCTTCAGCTCCTTCTTCACCACGACGGACCGATGCAGAGTCTTCATCACTGCAGACGCCGCACCGATCCGTCTGTCCATCTCCCGTCCATCCTTCCCTCACTCGTGAACAAGACCCCGAGATACTTAAACTCCTCCACCTGGACCAGGACCTCCCCCCGACCCGGAGAGGACACTCCCCCCTTTTCCGGGTGAGGACCATGGTCTCGGATTTGGAGGTGCTGATTCTCATCCCGGCCGCGTCACACTCGGCTGCAGATCGCCCCAGCGAGAGCTGGAGATCACGGCCCGATGACGCCAACAGAACCACGTCATCTGCAAACAGCAGAGACCCGATCCTGAGGCCACCAAACCGGATCCTGAGGCCACCAAACCGGATCCCCTCACCACCTCGACTGGACTAGAAATCCTGTCCATAAAGGTTATGAACAGGATCGGCGATAAAGGGCAGCCTTGGCGGAGTCCAACTCTCACCGGTAATGGATCCGATCTACAGCCGGAAATGCGGACTAAGCTCTGGCACCGGTCGTACAGGGACCGGACAGCTCGAACAAGGGGGTCCGGCACCCCGTACTCCCGGAGCACCCCCCACAGGAATCCCCGGGGGGACACGATCGAATGCCTTCTCCAAGTCCACAAAGCACATGTAGACTGGTTGGAGAACTCCCACGCCCCCTCCAGGATCCTGAAGAGGGTGTAGAGCTGGTCCACTGTTCCAGGACCAGAACCAGAACCACACTGCTGCTCCTCAATCCGAGGTTCCACTATCTGACGGACCCTCCTCTCCAGCACCCCTGAATAGACTTTACCAGGGACGCTGAGAAGTGTGATCCCCCTGGAGTTGGAACACACCCTCTCACCCCCCTTTTTGAACAGGAGGACCACCACCCCAGTCTGCCAGTCCAGAGGTACTGCCCCCGATGTCCATGCGATGCTGCAGAGGCGTGTCAGCCAAGACAGCCCCCCAGCATCCAGAGCCTTAAGAAACTCCGGGCAGATCTCATCCACCCCCAGGGGCCCGGCCCCCGAGGAGCTTTTTGACTACCTCAGCGACCTCAGCCCCAGTGACAGAAGAGTCCCCCCCCCCTGAGTCCCCAAACTCTGCCTCCTCCTCGGAAGACGTGTTGGTGGGATTGAGGAGGTCTTCGAAGTATTCCCTCCACCGGCCCACGACGTCCCGAGTCGAGGTCAGCAGCCCCCCATCCCCACTGTACACAGTGTTGACGGTGCACTGCTCCCCCCTCCTGAGCCGCCGGATGGTGGACCAGAAACGCCTCGGAGCCGTCCATGGCCTCACCGAACTCCTCCCATGTCCGAGTTTTTGCCTCAGCGACCGCCAGAGCCGCGCTCCGCTTGGCCCCCCCAATACCTGTCAGCTGCCTCAGGAGTCCCACTGGCCAGGAAGGCCCGGTAGGACTCCTTCAGTCTCACAGGCCAGGAAGGCCCGGTAGGACTCCTTCAGTCTCACAGGCCAGGAAGGCCCGGTAGGACTCCTTCAGTCCCACAGGCCAGGAAGGCCCGGTAGGACTCCTTCAGTCCCACAGACCAGGAAGACCCGGTAGGACTCCTTCAGTCCCACAGACCAGGAAGACCCGGTAGGACTCCTTCAGTCCCACAGGCCAGGAAGGCCCGGTAGGACTCCTTCAGTCCCACAGGCCAGGAAGGCCCGGTAGGACTCCTTCAATCCCACAGACCAGGAAGACCCGGTAGGACTCCTTCAGTCCCACAGACCAGGAAGACCCGGTAGGACTCCTTCAGTCCCACAGGCCAGGAAGGCCCGTTAGGACTCCTTCAGTCCCACAGACCAGGAAGACCCGGTAGGACTCCTTCAATCCTGAACATGGTGTTTGTTATTGACAAACCATGACGAGCACAGAAATCCAACAACAAAACACCGCTCGGGTTCAGATCAGGGGGGCCGTTCCTCCCGATCACGCCCCTCCAGGTCTCACTGTCGTTGCCCATGTGAGCATTGAAGTCCCCCAGCAGAACGATGGAGTCCCCGGAGGGGCGCGCTTTCCAACACGCCGTGCAAGGACTCCAGAAAGGGGGGGGGTACTCTGAACTGCTGTTCGGTGCATAGCGACAAACAACAGTCAGGACCTGTCCCCCCACCCGGAGGCGGAGGGAGGCTACCCTTTCGTCCACTGGGGTGAACCCCAACATAAAGGTGGCGAGCCGGGGGGCAATGAGTATGCCCACACCCGCTCGCCGCCTCTCGCCCGGGGCAACTCCAGAGTGGAACCAGGTCCAGAGTGGAACCAGGTCCAGACTGGAACCAGGTCCAGCCCCCCTCCAGGATGGTGTTCCAGAGCCCGAGCTGTGCGTGGAGGTGAGTCCAACTATATCTAATCGGAACCGCTCGACCTCGCGCACCAGCTCAGGCTCCTTTCCAACCAGAGAGGTGACGCTCCATGTCCCTAGGGCTAGCTTCTGCAGCCGGGGGTCAGACCGCCAGGGCCTCCCCCGCCCTCGGCCGCCGCCCAACTCACATTGCACCCGACCCCTATGGCCCCTCTCGCGGGTGGTGGGTCCACAAGACAGGGGGGCCCATGTCGTCCTTTCGGGCTGAGCCCGACCGGGCCCCATGAGCAAAAGCCCGGCCACCAGGCGCTCGCCTCCGTGCCCCACCTCCGGGCCTGGCTCCAGAGGGGGGCCCCGGTGACCCGCGTCCGGGCGAGGGACACGTGGCTCCATTGCTGTCTGTCTCCATAAGGGATGTTTGGGCTGCGCTTTGTCAGGTCCCTCCCCCAGTAACCTGTTTGCCATGGGTGACCCTGCCAGGGGCATAATTTAGCCCCAGACAACATGGCCCCGAGGATCCTCAGAACACGCAAACCCCCCCCACCACGATAAGGTGGCAGCCCAAGGAGGGGCTAATTGTTATACTTAATAACATAATGTCGATGTCATGTACATGAGACAACAACTTTGGAGAATTTATGGATTTGACGTTGTGACTGGTGATCGGTAGATGCTGCTTTTGGTGATCGACCCCAGAATCCTGATCGGTGCATCTCCTGTTCTGTTGCCGTCCTTCACTTGTTGACTGTTCCAGTGTTCCAATCTTTAAACAAGGTTCTACTCATGTTTTTCACTGGTAGAACGTTCTTGCTGTTCACTGGTTCTACTTCTTTACAGGTGCCAATACTTAATGTTCTTTATTTGTTCTGCTCATGTTCTTCACTGATTTTGCTCAAGTTTTTACTCTGGTTTGGTTTTATTAATGGATCTTTTCTTGTTCAACTCACATTCTTCTCTGGTTCTACATACGTACTTTGATAGTTCTGCTCATTTCCTTCTTTCATAGGACGTTCTTGTTCTGTGGTTTTATTAAAACCCCAAATTCTTTTGATTAAATGTAGACTGTATCTTTTATTCCAACGGTCTGACATTATCCTGCAAACCCCATGGGGGTCCCGACCCTCAGTTTAGGAACCACTGCATTAGTTGACGTTCTGGTTTTCCTGACTGGTATCGGGTGTTTTTAGAGGACCGGTTCTGGGCGTGTTCCTCACTGGTTCTGGTTCCTGACTGGTATTGGGTGTTTTTAGAGGACCGGTTCTGGACGTGCCCCTCACTGGTTCTGGTTCCTGACTGGTATCGGGTGTTTTTAGAGGACCGGTTCTGGACGTGCCCCTCACTGGTTCTGGTTCCTGACTGGTATTGGGTGTTTTTAGAGGACCGGTTCTGGAAGTTTTCCTCACTGGTTCTGGTTCCTGACTGGTATCGGGTGTTTTTAGAGGACCGGTTCTGGGCGTGTTCCTCACTGGTTCTGGTTCCTGACTGGTATCGGGTGTTTTTAGAGGACCGGTTCTGGACGTGCTCCTCACTGGTTCTGGTTCATGACTGGTATCGGGTGTTTTTAGAGGTCCGGTTCTGGAAGTTTTCCTCACTGGTTCTGGTTCCTGACTGGTATCGGGTGTTTTTAGAGGACCGGTTCTGGACGTGCCCCTCACTGGTTCTGGTTCCTGACTGGTATCGGGTGTTTTTAGAGGACCGGTTCTGGACGTGCCCCTCACTGGTTCTGGTTCATGACTGGTATCGGGTGTTTTTAGAGGACCGGTTCTGGAAGTTTTCCTCACTGGTTCTGGTTCCTGACTGGTATCGGGTGTTTTTAGAGGACCGGTTCTGGACGTGCCCCTCACTGGTTCTGGTTCCTCACTGGTATCGGGTGTTTTTAGAGGACCGGTTCTGGGCGTGTTCCTCACTGGTTCTGGTTCCTGACTGGTATTGGGTGTTTTTAGAGGACCGGTTCTGGACGTGTTCCTCACTGGTTCTGGTTCCTGACTGGTATTGGGTGTTTTTAGAGGACCGGTTCTGGGCGTGTTCCTCACTGGTTCTGGTTCCTCACTGGTATCGGGTGTTTTTAGAGGACCGGTTCTGGGCGTGTTCCTCACTGGTTCTGGTTCCTGACTGGTATTGGGTGTTTTTAGAGGACCGGTTCTGGACGTGTTCCTCACTGGTTCTGGTTCCTGACTGGTATCGGGTGTTTTTAGAGGACCGGTTCTGGGCGTGTTCCTCACTGGTTCTGGTTCCTGACTGGTATCGGGTGTTTTTAAAGGACCGGTTCTGGGCGTGTTCCTCACTGGTTCTGGTTCCTGGCTGGTATCGGGTGTTTTTAGAGGACTGGTTCTGGACGTGTTCCTCACTGGTTCTGGTTCCTGACTGGTATCGGGTGTTTTTAGAGGACCGGTTCTGGGCGTGTTCCTCACTGGTTCTGGTTCCTGACTGGTATTGGGTGTTTTTAGAGGACCGGTTCTGGACGTGCCCCTCACTGGTTCTGGTTCCTGACTGGTATCGGGTGTTTTTAGAGGACCGGTTCTGGACGTGCCCCTCACTGGTTCTGGTTCCTGACTGGTATCGGGTGTTTTAAGGGGACCGGTTCTGGACGTGTTCCTCACTGGTTCTGGTTCCTGACTGGTATCGGGTGTTTTTAGAGGACCGGTTCTGGACGTGTTCCTCACTGGTTCTGGTTCCTCACTGGTATCGGGTGTTTTTAGAGGACCGGTTCTGGGCGTGTTCCTCACTGGTTCTGGTTCCTGACTGGTATTGGGTGTTTTTAGAGGACCGGTTCTGGACGTGTTCCTCACTGGTTCTGGTTCCTGACTGGTATTGGGTGTTTTTAGAGGACCGGTTCTGGACGTGCTCCTCACTGGTTCTGGTTCCTGACTGGTATCGGGTGTTTTTAAAGGACCGGTTCTGGACGTGTTCCTCACTGGTTCTGGTTCCTGACTGGTATCGGGTGTTTTTGGAGGACCGGTTCTGGGCGTGTTCCTCACTGGTTCTGGTTCCTGACAGTTCTGCTGGGTTTTTGTTTTCTTTTAACTGTGTTTGTTTTTCAGTCTCACTGTGGGCAGAACAGTCACCTGTCAGTCACAGCTGAGGGCCAATGAAACGCCTCGGTTTCAAGCTTTTAATTGATTTGCTCCAATCGAGGATGACCAGGGGAACACACACACAAATACCCCCAAACACACACGCCGGGATGCCTTTGGTGTAACATGTGTGTGTTTGTGTTTGTGTCTCTGTGGGGTTCAGGGTATATTAATATTTCTAATAGGGCTGTTATCAGCTCACTGCCAGCTGTACACAGCAAACACACACACAACCACAGCCAAGCTGGAAGGCAAATATATACACAACACACACACTCACTCTGTCTGTCTGTTGTGTGATAACTCCCACAATGCCTTTCTGTGTCAAAGAGACCTGGAGGTCAAAACCACTTTTCTGTGTGTATGTTTGAAAAATACCAGCAACAAACACACACAGACAGAAACACAAACACACACTTTGTGGCTTAAAAGTGAATCTGAAAACAGATTACACACACAGCTGCAGGTAAACAGTGTTTAAAGGTGAGCGAGGGCAAACAAGAGGCCGAGAGACCTGAAGAAACGCAGAGAGAGAGCGAGTGTTTGAAGTTTGTTCTGTTCGGCAAATAAATAATCCAAAACTGTGTGTTTGTAGTGTGTGTGCGTGTGTCTGGGTTAATGAGTGTGTTAAAGGGTTTATCAGCGTGTCGGCATGCAGGAGATGCATCCTCTGAACATGACATGACTCTGAGTGTGTGTTCATGTGTGTGTGTTCGCTCAGTATAAAGCCTCTATCAGCGTCCTGCCAAAACCAGTTAAAGCCTCATTCAGGGACTAAACTCTCATCAGCCAATCACACGAGAGGTCAGTCTGTCATGCTTGCTCCCTATTGGCCAGTTACACGATGCAAACGCTCCCATTGTTCAAACAGTTTCTGATGAGCAGCATCACGAAAAATGTGTTATACCAGTTTAACCAGTGAGCAACTGGTTTGTGCTGCTTTCAACTGGTTTCATCTGGTTTAACTGGTTAAATGTGGTTTTCATTGCTTTGATTTTACTGGTTTTACCAGAATCTCACTGGTCGTTTCTGACTGGTGTGTTTTGTTACTCATTGAAATTGGTTTTAACTGGTTGTTTTTTATTGGTAGATGTTATTACTGGTTGTAACTGGTTTTAACTGGTTGTTTTTTATTGGTAGATGTTATTACTGGTTGTAACTGGTTTTAACTGGTTGTTTTTTATTGGTAGATGTTATTACTGGTTGTAACTGGTTTTAACTGGTTGTTTTTTATTGGTAGATGTTATTACTGGTTGTAACTGGTTTTAACTGGTTGTTTTTTATTGGTAGATGTTATTACTGGTTGTAACTGGTTTTAACTGGTTGTTTATAATAGGTACATATTATTACTGGCTGTAACTGGTTATTTCTGACTAGCATGCGTTGTTACTGGTCAGTACGGTTTGTAACGGGTCAGTCTTATTCTCTTTCGTGTGGCTGAATAACTTCTGAGCTCCACTTTGATTCTGTTCGCCTGAAGATCATTTTTCATGTCGAGGGCTTTTCAGAAATTTTTAATTTCCATTCGAACCCTGAAATAAACCAGTGAGAGCAGGAAGGCAGGAAGCACGCACACACACTTCTTTGTGGTGTGTGTGTGTTATTTGAGTGTAAATCTCCTCAATGCGCTGCAGCTGCCTCTCCTCACGTCTCAATACAGCTCTGGTAATAGAATTACCCCCTCCATCTGTGTGTGTGTGTGAGCTGGGTCTAATGCGATTGGTTTACAGTTGGCAGGGGTCGGCCGCGATTGGCCGACAGGTGAGAGAGGGGCGGGAGGTTAACGAGGCAGAGAAACGCCAGGACACGAACAACAACTGTGTGTGTGTGTGTGTGTGTGTGTGTGTGCATGTATGTGTGTGTGTGTGTGTGCATGTGTGTGTGTGTGTGTGTCGTATGCGGCAGTTTGTTTTCTGCCAAAAACTTTCTTTTTCAGACTGATGATGAATCGAAATGAGAAATAATTAATCCTGTCGGGATCTGCGTGATGTCATTGGTGATGATGTCATCTCTGCTGCTCCTCTCTGAGGTTGTTGCTTGGATTTTTTTTGTTGGAATGCCATAAAAGTGTAGAAGTCTAGAGGAAGATCTCGGAGTCCTGAGGAGGTTTTGAAGGCCTTGAATTGGTTGATGAGGTCTCTTAAGTGCTTTTGGAGGGACCGCTCTGATGTTTCAGAGTTTATCAGAGAACCAGAATGTGACTCGGACCCGAACCCTCACCTGAGCTGCAGACTCACTCTGTGCTGTTTGCTCTGCAGCAGCCCTTGGTTGCTATGGAAACGGCTGGAGGATGAAGCACGTTCTTAGGTGTGACCGAACCCCTCTCCTGGGAGAACAGAGCGTGTATGAGATGGAAGCGGATCCTTTGGTTTGGACCAGCAACGCTGGCCTCAAAGCTGCATTGTTGGCCCAGTTCTCTCCCAAAACCCCAAAACAAAAAAAAAATGTTCCTTTAATTTTGTCCAGCCTCTAGTATGGATGTTCAGGCAGGTGATGGAAACCTTGTGGGATGACATCACAGGAAGAGGCGGGTCATTAGAAAAATTAAATGGATCAAAAAAACCTTTGTTGTTGTAGATGACATGCTCTGGTTTTCCTGACTGGTTCTGGATGGTTTTTTAGAGGACTGGGTCTGGGTTCTGACAGTTCTGCTGTCTTTGTTTTCTTTTGACTCCGTTTTGGAAAATACAAAGATCTGCTAGTGCTTTCAGAAAGACACAATTCTGGTTCTGGTTTTGGTTAGAGACGCACCGATTTTCTGATCCAATCCAATACCATACCTGGGTCGATACCGATCCGAAACTACTGTTGAATGACTGAACCGTATACCTCACCATGTAAGTAAAGGTATCAGACTTAACAAGGCTAAATATTTACGTCAAGAAAAGGGATTAAATAAACTTGGATATAAATGTACTTGATATTATTTATTAACAAATAAAGTGTACATTTGCAGCACAAATAAATAAATATCATTCTCTGCTCTGCATGATGACGTAGCCGGCGTTACAAACATAGAATTGAAGTGATTAGGGGGCCGTCTCCATGGCACTGAATTACAGTAAAACTGCAAAAGTTTTCTAGAAATCTGCTTTTTTCATCCCAATGAAAGTATTCCTCTTTATCATAGTAGTGCCACCTGCAGCCTTGTAGATTGTACTGCAGCGGTTTCATGGAGATGGTGAAGCCTTTCTCAGATTTTCCGCCACTGTCTTCTCACCTGAAATGGTTTTGGCACCGTGGGGTCGTGGCCCAGTTCGCTGCAACTCTATTCCTGTCTGTGATATTTAAAAAAAGAAATGCTGGATCAACCTCGTTCATCCGGCATCCCATCCAGCTAGTTGGTCAATGTCAGAGCCGATACCCAGATTGGATATCAGTGCATGTCTAGTTTTGGTTCCGGCTCTGTTGTAGAGTCTCAGAACTTTAGTGCTTTCTGAAAAACTGGTCTACATTCACATCAGTTTAACCAAAGTGGACAAACTTATCTCAGGTGAATCAACATCTTGGAAATTTGGTCCTGAAAGCTGATGGTTAAGTTGTCTGGCTCCATTATTACCCACAGTTTCACAAAATGATCAATATATGCAGACATATGTAAGATGTTCAGATGTCAACACAGCCTTCATGAATCTAACCAACCAGAAATTAGAGTGGTTGCCAGGCAACATAGCCATGGAGGAACTTTCAGATTTTACTGACTGACCTTAGTCTAGACTCTACTTGAAACAGGTGGTCTGCAGTCGTCCTACTGTCTTCATATGGAAGACCCGGGGGGGGGGGGGGGGGGGGGGGTAGTTGGTGGTTGCTGTCCAGCAGCTCTAACATGAACATATCACCACATCCAGCTCCAATTTTATCCAGTTTAGTTTTTAACTGTCGAGTTATTTCTTCTTTGTTTTCTGAAGCTTTTGGATTATTTGGTCTGGAGTTCTGTTTTTTAACAACTTTATTGACACATACTGTGTGATACAGCGCTTGTGTGAACACTGACGGTCAGCATTGGTCTGGCAGTTGTTTCTTCCAACTGTATTTAAAGGATATGTTTCTTTTCAACCTGCATCTTATTTCTAGGAGTTTATATGTGCATTTAACTCAACAGTAAAATTTCTGTATCACTCTGAGTCCTTCGGAAGATATTACGTTGAGTTGTCCTTCGACATACATCCATATAATGGGAGAGATGGGGCAGCCTCTCTATAAGGGATACTCTGTAGAAAAACTCCTTCATTTCGCAAATACTTCAGAGTTTCGCGGTTTGTTGGGTAGCGAGCTGCTCTTCTCAGCTGTACTGCAGCAACGCACATGGGAGACGCACCGGGACATCGGGACGTTAAACTGGGCTGATAATGCTGCCCCGCATTGGGACATTGGGACATTAAACTGGGCTGATAATGCTGCCCCGCATCGGGACATGGGGACGTTAAACTGGACTGATAATGCCGCCCCGCATCGGGACATCGGGACATCGGGACATGGGGACGTTAAACTGGACTGATAATGCTGCCCCGCATCGGGACATCGGGACATCGGGACGTTAAACTGGGCTGATAATGCTGCCCCGCATCGGGACATGGGGACGTTAAACTGGACTGATAATGCTGCCCCGCATCGGGACATCGGGACGTTAAGCTGGACTGATAATGCTGCCCCGCATCGGGACATCGGGACATCGGGACGTTAAACTGGGCTGATAATGCTGCCCCGCATCGGGACATGGGGACGTTAAACTGGACTGATAATGCTGCCCCGCATCGGGACATCGGGACGTTAAGCTGGACTGATAATGCTGCCCCGCATCGGGACATCGGGACATCGGGACGTTAAACTGGGCTGATAATGCTGCCCCGCATCGGGACATGGGGACGTTAAACTGGACTGATAATGCTGCCCCGCATCGGGACATCGGGATGTTAAACTGGACTGATAATGCTGCCCCACATCGGGACATGGGGACGTTAAGCTGGACTGATAATGCTGCCCCGCATCGGGACATGGGGACGTTAAACTGGGCTGATAATGCTGCCCCGCATCGGGACATCGGGACGTTTTACTGGATAATGGTGAAACTCCTCACAGTCAGAACACCTGGAATCATCTGGTGAACCAGACACGGACACGGAGGTGGCTCCTTTTTCTTTTTCCCAGATAACCCAGATACCAGATAAGCCAGATAACCTTAACATCATGTAAACATCAGGGACCTCCCGACATTATATTTAGGAGCTAACGGTACAATAACTGAGAGACAACAGCTCTTTGTTTAGTTTACTGACACCACAAAGGAAAATAAAAGTCCGTAATTTTTTATTTGTACTGAGAAATGAAAACTCTTGTTAGCTTGTCGTCTTCTTGCAAATGTTTCCAGATCTTTCCTGGTCCTTCTTTTCTCTGGATCGCATACAAACACGAAGATGGACGGAACATCGGCTGGGGACAGCTCGTTGTCACCTGTTTACCTGGGGGAGACACAATAAGCCTTTATCACACATCTGTTTCATACAACCGACAAACGTGAAGTATCTGGTCGTAACAACGTCAAAACAACCGCGGTTTGCTGCATTTTAGTGATGCATTATCACAATTTTACATAAACTTAGACCAGATCACCCCAAATATACATGGGAAGCGTACAAAGGGAATGTTCAGGAAACCTACACCGAGAAAGTGCTGCTACCAGGCTGTTGCACAGCTGAGAACTCTCCGATGGCCTCCAGTTATCACGTTATATAGCAGCATCACATTTAGCTCGTCCTAGAAAATTAAATCCCATCCTGGAATGTTGATCAGAACATCAGAGGCATGAGTCAACCATTATTTCCCCGAGACAAGCTGCTAGCTGTATCAGCTGAGCCCATAGTAGTAGGTGGAGGTGGGTGTGAGCGAACAAAGTCAGGTGATTGGTCCAGGTTGGGTTTATTCGTACATCTGGGCCAGGTTGGTTTAATTTTTACGTCAGGACCAGGTCGGGTTAACTTGTACATCTGGGCCAGGTTGGGTTAACTCATACATCTGGGCCAGGTTGGGTTGACTCATACATCTGGGCCAGGTAGGGTTCATTCGTACATCTGGGCCAGGTTGGGTTGACTCATACATCTGGGCCAGGTTGGGTTAACTCATACATCTGGGCCAGGTAGGGTTCATTCGTACATCTGGGCCAGGTTGGGTTAACTCATACATCTGGGCCAGGTTGGGTTAACTCATACATCTGGGCCAGGTTGGGTTCATTTGTACATCTGGGCCAGGTTGGGTTTATTCGTACATCTGGGCCAGGTTGGGTTAACTCGTACATCTGGGCCAGGTTGGGTTAACTCGTACATCTGGGCCAGGTTGGGTTAACTCGTACATCTGGGCCAGGTTGGGTTCATTCGTACATCTGGGCCAGGTTGGGTTAACTCATACATCTGGGCCAGGTAGGGTTCATTCGTACATATGGGCCAGGTTGGGTTAACTCATACATCTGGGCCAGGTTGGGTTTATTCTTACATCTGGGCCAGGTTGGGTTAACTCGTACATCTGGGCCAGGTTGGGTTCATTCGTACATCTGGGCCAGGTTGGGTTAAATCGTACATCTGGGCCAGGCTGGGTTAACTCGTACATCTGGGCCAGGTTGGGTTAACTCATACATCTGGGCCAGGTTGGGTTTATTCGTACATCTGGGCCAGGTTGGGTTAACTCGTACATCTGGGCCAGGTTGGGTTAACTCATACATCTGGGCCAGGTTGCGTTCATTTGTACATCTGGGCCAGGTTGGGTTAACTCATACATCTGGGCCAGGTTGGGTTAACTCATACATCTGGGCCAGGTTGGGTTGACTCGTACATTTGGGCCAGGTTGGGTAACTCGTACATCTGGGCCAGGTTGGGTTAAATCGTACATCTGGGCCAGGTTGGGTTTATTCGTACATCTGGGCCAGGTTGGGTTAACTTGTACATCTGGGCCAGGTTGGGTTCATTCGTACATCTGGGCCAGGTTGGGTTAACTCGTACATCTGGGCCAGGTTGGGTAACTCGTACATCTGGGCCAGCTTGGGTTAACTCGTACATCTGGGTCAGGTTGGGTTAAATCGTACATCTGGGCCAGCTTGGGTTAACTCATACATCTGGGCCAGGTTGGGTTCATTTGTACATCTGGGCCAGGTTGGGTTCATTTGTACATCTGGGCCAGGTTGTGTTAACTCGTACATCTGGGCCAGGTTGGGTTCATTTGTACATCTGGGCCAGGTTGGGTTAAATCGTACATCTGGGCCAGGTTGGGTTCATTTGTACATCTGGGCCAGGTTGGGTTAAATCGTACATCTGGGCCAGGTTGGGTTCATTCGTACATCTGGGCCAGGTTGGGTTAAATCATACATCTGGGCCAGGTTGGGTTAAATCATACATCTGGGCCAGGTTGTGTTCATTCGTACATCTGGGCCAGGTTGGGTTAAATCATGCATCTGGGCCAGGTTGGGTTAAATCGTACATCTGGGCCAGGTTGGGTTCATTTGTACATCTGGGCCAGGTTGGGTTCATTTGTACATCTGGGCCAGGTTGGGTTAAATCGTACATCTGGGCCAGGTTGGGTTCATTCGTACATCTGGGCCAGGTTGGGTTAAATCGTACATCTGGGCCAGGTTGGGTTAAATCGTACATCTGGGCCAGGTTGCATTCATTCGTACATCTGGGCCAGGTTGGGTTCATTCGTACATCTGGGCCAGGTTGGGTAACTCGTACATCTGGGCCAGGTTGGGTTAACTCGTACATCTGAGCCAGGTTAGGTAACTCGTACATCTGGGCCAGCTTGGGTTAACTCGTACATCTGGGCCAGGTTGGGTTCATTCGTACATCTGGGCCAGGTTGGGTTCATTCGTACATCTGGGCCAGGTTGGGTTAACTCGTTCATCTGGGCCAGGTTGGGTTAACTCGTACATCTGGGCCAGGTTGGGTTCATTCGTACATTTGGGCCAGGTTGGGTTAAATCGTACATCTGGGCCAGGTTGGGTTTATTCGTCCATGTGGGCCAGGTTGGGTTAAATCGTACATCTGGGCCAGGTTGGGTTAAATCGTACATCTGGGCCAGGTTGCGTTCATTCGTACATCTGGGCCAGGTTGGGTTAAATCGTACATATGGGCCAGGTTGGGTTAAATCGTACATCTGGGCCAGGTTGGGTTAAATCGTACATATGGGCCAGGTTGGGTTAAATCGTACATCTGGGCCAGGTTGGGTTAAATCGTACATCTGGCCCAGGTTGGGTTAACTCGTACATCTGGGCCAGGTTGGGTTCAATCGTACATCTGGGCCAGGTTGGGTTCATTCGTACATCTGGGCCAGGTTGGGTTCATTTGTACATCTGGGCCAGGTTGTGTTAACTCGTACATCTGGGCCAGGTTGGGTTAAATCGTACATCTGGGCCAGGTTGGGTTAAATCGTACATCTGGGCCAGGTTGGGTTAAATCGTACATCTGGGCCAGGTTGGGTTAAATCGTACATCTGGGCCAGGTTGGGTTCAATCGTACATCTGGGCCAGGTTGGGTTAAATCGTACATCTGGGCCAGGTTGGGTTAAATCGTACATCTGGGCCAGGTTGGGTTCATTCGTACATCTGGGCCAGGTTGGGTTCATTTGTACATCTGGGCCAGGTTGTGTTAACTCGTACATCTGGGCCAGGTTAGGTTAAATCGTACATCTGGGCCAGGTTGGGTTAAATCGTACATCTGGGCCAGGTTGGGTTAAATCGTACATCTGGGCCAGGTTGGGTTAAATCGTACATCTGGGCCAGGTTGGGTTAAATCGTACATCTGGGCCAGGTTGGGTTCAATCGTACATCTGGGCCAGGTTGGGTTAAATCGTACATCTGGGCCAGGTTGGGTTAAATCGTACATCTGGGCCAGGTTGGGTTAAATCGTACATCTTGGCCAGGTTGGGTTAAATCGTACATCTGGGCCAGGTTGGGTTAAATCGTACGTCTGGCCCAGGTTGGGTTAAATCGTACGTCTGGCCCAGGTTGGGTTAAATCGTACATCTGGGCCAGGTTGGGTTAAATCGTACATCTGAGCCAGGTTGGGTTAAATCGTACATCTGGGCCAGGTTGGGTTAAATCGTACATCTGGGCCAGGTTGGGTTAACTCGTACATCTGGGCCAGGTTGGGTTCAATCGTACATCTGGGCCAGGTTGCGTTCATTCGTACATCTGGGCCAGGTTGGGTTGAATCGTACATCTGGGCCAGGTTGGGTTCAATCGTACATCTGGGCCAGGTTGCGTTCATTCGTACATCTGGGCCAGGTTGGGTTAAATCGTACATCTGGGCCAGGTTGGGTTAAATCGTACATCTGGGCCAGGTTGTGTTAACTCGGACATCTGGGCCAGGTTGTGTTAAATCATACATCTGGGCCAGGTTGGGTTCAATCGTACATCTGGGCCAGGTTTGGTTAAATCGTACATCTGGGCCAGGTTGGGTTAAATCGTACATCTGGGCCAGGTTGGGTTAAATCGTACATCTGGGCCAGGTTGGGTTCATTCGTACATCTGGGCCAGGTTGGGTTAAATCGTACATCTGGGCCAGGTTGGGTTCATTCGTACATCTGGGCCAGGTTGGGTTAAATCGTACATCTGGGCCAGGTTGTGTTAAATCGTACATCTGGGCCAGGTTGGGTTAAATCGTACACCTGGGCCAGGTTGGGTTAAATCGTACATCTGGGCCAGGTTGGGTTAAATCGTACATCTGGCCCAGGTTGGGTTAACTCGTACATCTGGGCCAGGTTGGGTTAACTCGTACACCTGGGCCAGGTTGGGTTCATTCGTACATTTGGGCCAGGTTGGGTTAAATCGTACATCTGGGCCAGGTTGGGTTTATTCGTCCATGTGGGCCAGGTTGGGTTAAATCGTACATCTGGGCCAGGTTGGGTTAAATCGTACATCTGGGCCAGGTTGCGTTCATTCGTACATCTGGGCCAGGTTGGGTTAAATCGTACATATGGGCCAGGTTGGGTTAAATCGTACATCTGGGCCAGGTTGGGTTAAATCGTACATATGGGCCAGGTTGGGTTAAATCGTACATCTGGGCCAGGTTGGGTTAAATCGTACATCTGGCCCAGGTTGGGTTAACTCGTACATCTGGGCCAGGTTGGGTTCAATCGTACATCTGGGCCAGGTTTGGTTAAATCGTACATCTGGGCCAGGTTGGGTTAAATTGTACATCTGGGCCAGGTTGGGTTCATTCGTACATCTGGGCCAGGTTGGGTTCATTTGTACATCTGGGCCAGGTTGTGTTAACTCGTACATCTGGGCCAGGTTGGGTTAAATCGTACATCTGGGCCAGGTTGGGTTAAATCGTACATCTGGGCCAGGTTGGGTTAAATCGTACATCTGGGCCAGGTTGGGTTAAATCGTACATCTGGGCCAGGTTGGGTTCAATCGTACATCTGGGCCAGGTTGGGTTAAATCGTACATCTGGGCCAGGTTGGGTTAAATCGTACATCTGGGCCAGGTTGGGTTAAATCGTACATCTTGGCCAGGTTGGGTTAAATCGTACGTCTGGCCCAGGTTGGGTTAAATCGTACGTCTGGCCCAGGTTGGGTTAAATCGTACATCTGGGCCAGGTTGGGTTAAATCGTACATCTGAGCCAGGTTGGGTTAAATCGTACATCTGGGCCAGGTTGGGTTAAATCGTACATCTGGGCCAGGTTGGGTTAACTCGTACATCTGGGCCAGGTTGGGTTCAATCGTACATCTGGGCCAGGTTGCGTTCATTCGTACATCTGGGCCAGGTTGGGTTGAATCGTACATCTGGGCCAGGTTGGGTTCAATCGTACATCTGGGCCAGGTTGCGTTCATTCGTACATCTGGGCCAGGTTGGGTTAAATCGTACATCTGGGCCAGGTTGGGTTAAATCGTACATCTGGGCCAGGTTGTGTTAACTCGGACATCTGGGCCAGGTTGTGTTAAATCATACATCTGGGCCAGGTTGGGTTCAATCGTACATCTGGGCCAGGTTTGGTTAAATCGTACATCTGGGCCAGGTTGGGTTAAATCGTACATCTGGGCCAGGTTGGGTTAAATCGTACATCTGGGCCAGGTTGGGTTCATTCGTACATCTGGGCCAGGTTGGGTTAAATCGTACATCTGGGCCAGGTTGGGTTCATTCGTACATCTGGGCCAGGTTGGGTTAAATCGTACATCTGGGCCAGGTTGTGTTAAATCGTACATCTGGGCCAGGTTGGGTTAAATCGTACACCTGGGCCAGGTTGGGTTAAATCGTACATCTGGGCCAGGTTGGGTTAAATCGTACATCTGGCCCAGGTTGGGTTAACTCGTACATCTGGGCCAGGTTGGGTTAACTCGTACATCTGGGCCAGGTTGGGTTCATTCGTACATTTGGGCCAGGTTGGGTTAAATCGTACATCTGGGCCAGGTTGGGTTTATTCGTCCATGTGGGCCAGGTTGGGTTAAATCGTACATCTGGGCCAGGTTGGGTTAAATCGTACATCTGGGCCAGGTTGCGTTCATTCGTACATCTGGGCCAGGTTGGGTTAAATCGTACATATGGGCCAGGTTGGGTTAAATCGTACATCTGGGCCAGGTTGGGTTAAATCGTACATATGGGCCAGGTTGGGTTAAATCGTACATCTGGGCCAGGTTGGGTTAAATCGTACATCTGGCCCAGGTTGGGTTAACTCGTACATCTGGGCCAGGTTGGGTTCAATCGTACATCTGGGCCAGGTTTGGTTAAATCGTACATCTGGGCCAGGTTGGGTTAAATTGTACATCTGGGCCAGGTTTGGTTAAATCGTACATCTGGGCCAGGTTGGGTTAAATTGTACATGTGGGCCAGGTTGGGTTCATTCGTACATCTGGGCCAGGTTGGGTTCATTTGTACATCTGGGCCAGGTTGTGTTAACTCGTACATCTGGGCCAGGTTGGGTTAAATCGTACATCTGGGCCAGGTTGGGTTAAATCGTACATCTGGGCCAGGTTGGGTTAAATCGTACATCTTGGCCAGGTTGGGTTAAATCGTACGTCTGGCCCAGGTTGGGTTAAATCGTACGTCTGGCCCAGGTTGGGTTAAATCGTACATCTGGGCCAGGTTGGGTTAAATCGTACATCTGAGCCAGGTTGGGTTAAATCGTACATCTCGGCCAGGTTGGGTTAAATCGTACATCTGGGCCAGGTTGGGTTAACTCGTACATCTGGGCCAGGTTGGGTTCAATCGTACATCTGGGCCAGGTTGCGTTCATTCGTACATCTGGGCCAGGTTGGGTTGAATCGTACATCTGGGCCAGGTTGGGTTCAATCGTACATCTGGGCCAGGTTGCGTTCATTCGTACATCTGGGCCAGGTTGGGTTAAATCGTACATCTGGGCCAGGTTGGGTTAAATCGTACATCTGGGCCAGGTTGTGTTAACTCGGACATCTGGGCCAGGTTGTGTTAAATCATACATCTGGGCCAGGTTGGGTTCAATCGTACATCTGGGCCAGGTTTGGTTAAATCGTACATCTGGGCCAGGTTGGGTTAAATCGTACATCTGGGCCAGGTTGGGTTAAATCGTACATCTGGGCCAGGTTGGGTTCATTCGTACATCTGGGCCAGGTTGGGTTAAATCGTACATCTGGGCCAGGTTGGGTTCATTCGTACATCTGGGCCAGGTTGGGTTAAATCGTACATCTGGGCCAGGTTGTGTTAAATCGTACATCTGGGCCAGGTTGGGTTAAATCGTACACCTGGGCCAGGATGGGTTAAATCGTACATCTGGGCCAGGTTGGGTTAAATCGTACATCTGGCCCAGGTTGGGTTAACTCGTACATCTGGGCCAGGTTGGGTTCAATCGTACATCTGGGCCAGGTTGGGTTAAATCGTACATCTGGGCCAGGTTGGGTTAAATCGTACATCTGGGCCAGGTTGGGTTCATTCGTACATCTGGGCCAGGTTGGGTTAAATCGTACACCTGGGCCAGGTTGGGTTAAATCGTACATCTGGCCCAGGTTGGGTTAACTCGTACATCTGGGCCAGGTTGGGTTCAATCGTACATCTGGGCCAGGTTGGGTTAAATCGTACATCTGGCCCAGGTTGGGTTAACTCGTACATCTGGGCCAGGTTTGGTTAAATCGTACATCTGGGCCAGGTTGGGTTAAATCGTACATCTGGGCCAGGTTGGGTTAAATCGTACATCTGGGCCAGGTTGGGTTGAATCGTACATCTGGGCCAGGTTGGGTTCAATCGTACATCTGGGCCAGGTTGCGTTCATTCGTACATCTGGGCCAGGTTGGGTTAAATCGTACATCTGGGCCAGGTTGGGTTAAATCGTACATCTGGGCCAGGTTGTGTTAACTCGGACATCTGGGCCAGGTTGTGTTAAATCATACATCTGGGCCAGGTTGGGTTCAATCGTACATCTGGGCCAGGTTTGGTTAAATCGTACATCTGGGCCAGGTTGGGTTAAATCGTACATCTGGGCCAGGTTGGGTTAAATCGTACATCTGGGCCAGGTTGGGTTCATTCGTACATCTGGGCCAGGTTGGGTTAAATCGTACATCTGGGCCAGGTTGGGTTCATTCGTACATCTGGGCCAGGTTGGGTTAAATCGTACATCTGGGCCAGGTTGTGTTAAATCGTACATCTGGGCCAGGTTGGGTTAAATCGTACACCTGGGCCAGGTTGGGTTAAATCGTACATCTGGGCCAGGTTGGGTTAAATCGTACATCTGGCCCAGGTTGGGTTAACTCGTACATCTGGGCCAGGTTGGGTTAACTCGTACATCTGGGCCAGGTTGGGTTCATTCGTACATTTGGGCCAGGTTGGGTTAAATCGTACATCTGGGCCAGGTTGGGTTTATTCGTCCATGTGGGCCAGGTTGGGTTAAATCGTACATCTGGGCCAGGTTGGGTTAAATCGTACATCTGGGCCAGGTTGCGTTCATTCGTACATCTGGGCCAGGTTGGGTTAAATCGTACATATGGGCCAGGTTGGGTTAAATCGTACATCTGGGCCAGGTTGGGTTAAATCGTACATATGGGCCAGGTTGGGTTAAATCGTACATCTGGGCCAGGTTGGGTTAAATCGTACATCTGGCCCAGGTTGGGTTAACTCGTACATCTGGGCCAGGTTGGGTTCATTCGTACATCTGGGCCAGGTTGGGTTAACTCATACATCTGGGCCAGGTAGGGTTCATTCGTACATATGGGCCAGGTTGGGTTAACTCATACATCTGGGCCAGGTTGGGTTTATTCTTACATCTGGGCCAGGTTGGGTTAACTCGTACATCTGGGCCAGGTTGGGTTCATTCGTACATCTGGGCCAGGTTGGGTTAAATCGTACATCTGGGCCAGGCTGGGTTAACTCGTACATCTGGGCCAGGTTGGGTTAACTCATACATCTGGGCCAGGTTGGGTTTATTCGTACATCTGGGCCAGGTTGGGTTAACTCGTACATCTGGGCCAGGTTGGGTTAACTCATACATCTGGGCCAGGTTGCGTTCATTTGTACATCTGGGCCAGGTTGGGTTAACTCATACATCTGGGCCAGGTTGGGTTAACTCATACATCTGGGCCAGGTTGGGTTGACTCGTACATTTGGGCCAGGTTGGGTAACTCGTACATCTGGGCCAGGTTGGGTTAAATCGTACATCTGGGCCAGGTTGGGTTTATTCGTACATCTGGGCCAGGTTGGGTTAACTTGTACATCTGGGCCAGGTTGGGTTCATTCGTACATCTGGGCCAGGTTGGGTTAACTCGTACATCTGGGCCAGGTTGGGTAACTCGTACATCTGGGCCAGCTTGGGTTAACTCGTACATCTGGGTCAGGTTGGGTTAAATCGTACATCTGGGCCAGCTTGGGTTAACTCATACATCTGGGCCAGGTTGGGTTCATTTGTACATCTGGGCCAGGTTGGGTTCATTTGTACATCTGGGCCAGGTTGTGTTAACTCGTACATCTGGGCCAGGTTGGGTTCATTTGTACATCTGGGCCAGGTTGGGTTAAATCGTACATCTGGGCCAGGTTGGGTTCATTTGTACATCTGGGCCAGGTTGGGTTAAATCGTACATCTGGGCCAGGTTGGGTTCATTCGTACATCTGGGCCAGGTTGGGTTAAATCATACATCTGGGCCAGGTTGGGTTAAATCATACATCTGGGCCAGGTTGTGTTCATTCGTACATCTGGGCCAGGTTGGGTTAAATCATGCATCTGGGCCAGGTTGGGTTAAATCGTACATCTGGGCCAGGTTGGGTTCATTTGTACATCTGGGCCAGGTTGGGTTCATTTGTACATCTGGGCCAGGTTGGGTTAAATCGTACATCTGGGCCAGGTTGGGTTCATTCGTACATCTGGGCCAGGTTGGGTTAAATCGTACATCTGGGCCAGGTTGGGTTAAATCGTACATCTGGGCCAGGTTGGATTCATTCGTACATCTGGGCCAGGTTGGGTTCATTCGTACATCTGGGCCAGGTTGGGTAACTCGTACATCTGGGCCAGGTTGGGTTAACTCGTACATCTGAGCCAGGTTAGGTAACTCGTACATCTGGGCCAGGTTGGGTTAACTCGTACATCTGGGCCAGGTTGGGTTCATTCGTACATCTGGGCCAGGTTGGGTTCATTCATACATCTGGGCCAGGTTGGGTTAACTCGTTCATCTGGGCCAGGTTGGGTTAACTCGTACATCTGGGCCAGGTTGGGTTCATTCGTACATTTGGGCCAGGTTGGGTTAAATCGTACATCTGGGCCAGGTTGGGTTTATTCGTCCATGTGGGCCAGGTTGGGTTAAATCGTACATCTGGGCCAGGTTGGGTTAAATCGTACATCTGGGCCAGGTTGCGTTCATTCGTACATCTGGGCCAGGTTGGGTTAAATCGTACATATGGGCCAGGTTGGGTTAAATCGTACATCTGGGCCAGGTTGGGTTAAATCGTACATATGGGCCAGGTTGGGTTAAATCGTACATCTGGGCCAGGTTGGGTTAAATCGTACATCTGGCCCAGGTTGGGTTAACTCGTACATCTGGGCCAGGTTGGGTTCAATCGTACATCTGGGCCAGGTTGGGTTCATTCGTACATCTGGGCCAGGTTGGGTTCATTTGTACATCTGGGCCAGGTTGTGTTAACTCGTACATCTGGGCCAGGTTGGGTTAAATCGTACATCTGGGCCAGGTTGGGTTAAATCGTACATCTGGGCCAGGTTGGGTTAAATCGTACATCTGGGCCAGGTTGGGTTAAATCGTACATCTGGGCCAGGTTGGGTTCAATCGTACATCTGGGCCAGGTTGGGTTAAATCGTACATCTGGGCCAGGTTGGGTTAAATCGTACATCTGGGCCAGGTTGGGTTCATTCGTACATCTGGGCCAGGTTGGGTTCATTTGTACATCTGGGCCAGGTTGTGTTAACTCGTACATCTGGGCCAGGTTGGGTTAAATCGTACATCTGGGCCAGGTTGGGTTAAATCGTACATCTGGGCCAGGTTGGGTTAAATCGTACATCTGGGCCAGGTTGGGTTAAATCGTACATCTGGGCCAGGTTGGGTTAAATCGTACATCTGGGCCAGGTTGGGTTCAATCGTACATCTGGGCCAGGTTGGGTTAAATCGTACATCTGGGCCAGGTTGGGTTAAATCGTACATCTGGGCCAGGTTGGGTTAAATCGTACATCTTGGCCAGGTTGGGTTAAATCGTACATCTGGGCCAGGTTGGGTTAAATCGTACGTCTGGCCCAGGTTGGGTTAAATCGTACGTCTGGCCCAGGTTGGGTTAAATCGTACATCTGGGCCAGGTTGGGTTAAATCGTACATCTGAGCCAGGTTGGGTTAAATCGTACATCTGGGCCAGGTTGGGTTAAATCGTACATCTGGGCCAGGTTGGGTTAACTCGTACATCTGGGCCAGGTTGGGTTCAATCGTACATCTGGGCCAGGTTGCGTTCATTCGTACATCTGGGCCAGGTTGGGTTCAATCGTACATCTGGGCCAGGTTGGGTTCAATCGTACATCTGGGCCAGGTTGCGTTCATTCGTACATCTGGGCCAGGTTGGGTTAAATCGTACATCTGGGCCAGGTTGGGTTAAATCGTACATCTGGGCCAGGTTGTGTTAACTCGGACATCTGGGCCAGGTTGTGTTAAATCATACATCTGGGCCAGGTTGGGTTCAATCGTACATCTGGGCCAGGTTTGGTTAAATCGTACATCTGGGCCAGGTTGGGTTAAATCGTACATCTGGGCCAGGTTGGGTTAAATCGGACATCTGGGCCAGGTTGGGTTCATTCGTACATCTGGGCCAGGTTGGGTTAAATCGTACATCTGGGCCAGGTTGGGTTCATTCGTACATCTGGGCCAGGTTGGGTTAAATCGTACATCTGGGCCAGGTTGTGTTAAATCGTACATCTGGGCCAGGTTGGGTTAAATCGTACACCTGGGCCAGGTTGGGTTAAATCGTACATCTGGGCCAGGTTGGGTTAAATCGTACATCTGGCCCAGGTTGGGTTAACTCGTACATCTGGGCCAGGTTGGGTTAACTCGTACATCTGGGCCAGGTTGGGTTCATTCGTACATTTGGGCCAGGTTGGGTTAAATCGTACATCTGGGCCAGGTTGGGTTTATTCGTCCATGTGGGCCAGGTTGGGTTAAATCGTACATCTGGGCCAGGTTGGGTTAAATCGTACATCTGGGCCAGGTTGCGTTCATTCGTACATCTGGGCCAGGTTGGGTTAAATCGTACATATGGGCCAGGTTGGGTTAAATCGTACATCTGGGCCAGGTTGGGTTAAATCGTACATCTGGGCCAGGTTGGGTTAAATCGTACATCTGGGCCAGGTTGGGTTAAATCGTACATCTGGCCCAGGTTGGGTTAACTCGTACATCTGGGCCAGGTTGGGTTCAATCGTACATCTGGGCCAGGTTTGGTTAAATCGTACATCTGGGCCAGGTTGGGTTAAATTGTACATCTGGGCCAGGTTGGGTTCATTCGTACATCTGGGCCAGGTTGGGTTCATTTGTACATCTGGGCCAGGTTGTGTTAACTCGTACATCTGGGCCAGGTTGGGTTAAATCGTACATCTGGGCCAGGTTGGGTTAAATCGTACATCTGGGCCAGGTTGGGTTAAATCGTACATCTGGGCCAGGTTGGGTTAAATCGTACATCTGGGCCAGGTTGGGTTCAATCGTACATCTGGGCCAGGTTGGGTTAAATCGTACATCTGGGCCAGGTTGGGTTAAATCGTACATCTGGGCCAGGTTGGGTTAAATCGTACATCTTGGCCAGGTTGGGTTAAATCGTACGTCTGGCCCAGGTTGGGTTAAATCGTACGTCTGGCCCAGGTTGGGTTAAATCGTACATCTGGGCCAGGTTGGGTTAAATCGTACATCTGAGCCAGGTTGGGTTAAATCGTACATCTGGGCCAGGTTGGGTTAAATCGTACATCTGGGCCAGGTTGGGTTAACTCGTACATCTGGGCCAGGTTGGGTTCAATCGTACATCTGGGCCAGGTTGCGTTCATTCGTACATCTGGGCCAGGTTGGGTTGAATCGTACATCTGGGCCAGGTTGGGTTCAATCGTACATCTGGGCCAGGTTGCGTTCATTCGTACATCTGGGCCAGGTTGGGTTAAATCGTACATCTGGGCCAGGTTGGGTTAAATCGTACATCTGGGCCAGGTTGTGTTAACTCGGACATCTGGGCCAGGTTGTGTTAAATCATACATCTGGGCCAGGTTGGGTTCAATCGTACATCTGGGCCAGGTTTGGTTAAATCGTACATCTGGGCCAGGTTGGGTTAAATCGTACATCTGGGCCAGGTTGGGTTAAATCGTACATCTGGGCCAGGTTGGGTTCATTCGTACATCTGGGCCAGGTTGGGTTAAATCGTACATCTGGGCCAGGTTGGGTTCATTCGTACATCTGGGCCAGGTTGGGTTAAATCGTACATCTGGGCCAGGTTGTGTTAAATCGTACATCTGGGCCAGGTTGGGTTAAATCGTACACCTGGGCCAGGTTGGGTTAAATCGTACATCTGGGCCAGGTTGGGTTAAATCGTACATCTGGCCCAGGTTGGGTTAACTCGTACATCTGGGCCAGGTTGGGTTAACTCGTACATCTGGGCCAGGTTGGGTTCATTCGTACATTTGGGCCAGGTTGGGTTAAATCGTACATCTGGGCCAGGTTGGGTTTATTCGTCCATGTGGGCCAGGTTGGGTTAAATCGTACATCTGGGCCAGGTTGGGTTAAATCGTACATCTGGGCCAGGTTGCGTTCATTCGTACATCTGGGCCAGGTTGGGTTAAATCGTACATCTGGGCCAGGTTGGGTTAAATCGTACATATGGGCCAGGTTGGGTTAAATCGTACATCTGGGCCAGGTTGGGTTAAATCGTACATCTGGCCCAGGTTGGGTTAACTCGTACATCTGGGCCAGGTTGGGTTCAATCGTACATCTGGGCCAGGTTTGGTTAAATCGTACATCTGGGCCAGGTTGGGTTAAATTGTACATCTGGGCCAGGTTTGGTTAAATCGTACATCTGGGCCAGGTTGGGTTAAATTGTACATGTGGGCCAGGTTGGGTTCATTCGTACATCTGGGCCAGGTTGGGTTCATTTGTACATCTGGGCCAGGTTGTGTTAACTCGTACATCTGGGCCAGGTTGGGTTAAATCGTACATCTGGGCCAGGTTGGGTTAAATCGTACATCTGGGCCAGGTTGGGTTAAATCGTACATCTGGGCCAGGTTGGGTTAAATCGTACATCTTGGCCAGGTTGGGTTAAATCGTACATCTGGCCCAGGTTGGGTTAAATCGTACATCTGGCCCAGGTTGGGTTAAATCGTACATCTGGGCCAGGTTGGGTTCAATCGTACATCTGGGCCAGGTTGGGTTAAATCGTACATCTGGGCCAGGTTGGGTTCAATCGTACATCTGGGCCAGGTTGGGTTCACTCGTACATCTGGGCCAGGTTGGGTTAAATCGTACATCTGGGCCAGGTTCGTTACGCCCCCCCCCCGGGCCGCCGCGCCCCCGGGCCGCCCGGGCCCGCCGGGCCCCTGAACCGACCGGCCGGGGGCCGACGGCCGGACACCCCCCACCCCAACCGCCACCCGGTTATGGCCGTGGGTTAAATACATTGGGCCGTGGGTTAACTCACATTGGCCAGTTTTCAATCGTACATTGGGCCAGGTTGGGTTCAATCGTACATCTGGGCCAGGTTGGGTTAAATCGTACATCTGGGCCAGGTTGGGTTCAATCGTACATCTGGGCCAGGTTGGGTTAAATCGTACATCTGGGCCAGGTTGGGTTAAATCGTACATCTGGGCCAGGTTTGGTTAAATCGTACATCTGGGCCAGGTTGGGTTAAATCGTACATCTGGGCCAGGTTGGGTTCAATCGTACATCTGGGCCAGGTTGGGTTCAATCGTACATCTGGGCCAGGTTGGGTTAAATCGTACATCTGGGCCAGGTTGGGTTAAATCGTACATCTGGGCCAGGTTGGGTTAAATCGTACATCTGGGCCAGGTTGGGTTAAATCGTACATCTGGGCCAGGTTGGGTTAAATCGTACATCTGGGCCAGGTTGGGTTAAATCGTACATCTGGGCCAGGTTGGGTTAAATCGTACATCTGGGCCAGGTTGGGTTAAATCGTACATCTGGGCCAGGTTGGGTTCAATCGTACATCTGGGCCAGGTTGGGTTAAATCGTACATCTGGGCCAGGTTGGGTTAAATCGTACATCTGGGCCAGGTTGGGTTCAATCGTACATCTGGGCCAGGTTGGGTTCAATCGTACATCTGGGCCAGGTGGGTTAAATCGTACATCTGGGCCAGGTTGGGTTCATTCGTACATCTGGGCCAGGTTGGGTTAAATCGTACATCTGGGCCAGGTTGGGTTAAATCGTACATCTGGGCCAGGTTGGGTTAACTCGGACATCTGGGCCAGGTGTGTTAAATCATACATCTGGGCCAGGTTGGGTTCAATCGTACATCTGGGCCAGGTTGGGTTAAATCGTACATCTGGGCCAGGTTGGGTTAAATCGTACATCTGGGCCAGGTTGGGTCATTCGTACATCTGGGCCAGGTTGGGTTAAATCGTACATCTGGGCCGGTGGGTTCATTCGTACATCTGGGCCAGGTTGGGTTAAATCGTACATCTGGGCCAGGTTGGGTTAAATCGTACATCTGGGCCAGGTTGGGTTAACTCGTACATCTGGGCCAGGTTGGGTTAAATCGTACATCTGGGCCAGGTTGGGTTAAATCGTACATCTGGGCCAGGTTGGGTTAAATCGTACATCTGGGCCAGGTTGGGTTCAATCGTACATCTGGGCCAGGTTGGGTTCAATCGTACATCTGGGCCAGGTTGCGTTCAATTCGTACATCTGGGCCAGGTTGGGTTAAATCGTACATCTGGGCCAGGTTGGGTTAAATCGTACATCTGGGCCAGGTTGTGTTCACTCGGACATCTGGGCCAGGTTGGGTTAAATCATACATCTGGGCCAGGTTGGGTTCAATCGTACATCTGGGCCAGGTTTGGTTAAATCGTACATCTGGGCCAGGTTGGGTTAAATCGTACATCTGGGCCAGGTTGGGTTAAATCGTACATCTGGGCCAGGTTGGGTTCATTCGTACATCTGGGCCAGGTTGGGTTAAATCGTACATCTGGGCCAGGTTGGGTTCATTCGTCCATCTGGGCCAGGTTGGGTTAAATCGTACATCTGGGCCAGGTTGGGTTAAATCGTACATCTGGGCCAGGTTGGGTTCAATCGTACATCTGGGCCAGGTTGGGTTAAATCGTACATCTGGGCCAGGTTGGGTTAAATCGTACATCTGGGCCAGGTTGGGTTAACTCGTACATATGGGCCAGGTTGGGTTAACTCGTACATCTGGGCCAGGTTGGGTTCATTCGTACATTTGGGCCAGGTTGGGTTAAATCGTACATCTGGGCCAGGTTGGGTTTATTCGTACATCTGGGCCAGGTTGGGTTAAATCGTACATCTGGGCCAGGTTGGGTTAAATCGTACATCTGGGCCAGGTTGCGTTCAATCGTACATCTGGGCCAGGTTGGGTTAAATCGTACATATGGGCCAGGTTGGGTTAAATCGTACATCTGGGCCAGGTTGGGTTAAATCGTACATCTGGGCCAGGTTGGGTTAAATCGTACATCTGGGCCAGGTTGGGTTAAATCGTACATCTGGGCCAGGTTGGGTTAAATCGTACATCTGGCCCAGGTCGGGTTAACTCGTACATCTGGGCCAGGTTGGGTTCAATCGTACATCTGGGCCAGGTTTGGTTAAATCGTACATCTGGGCCAGGTTGGGTTAAATTGTACATCTGGGCCAGGTTTGGTTAAATCGTACATCTGGGCCAGGTTGGGTTAAATTGTACATCTGGGCCAGGTTGGGTTCATTCGTACATCTGGGCCAGGTTGGGTTCATTTGTACATCTGGGCCAGGTTGGGTTAACTCGTACATCTGGGCCAGGTTGGGTTCAATCGTACATCTGGGCCAGGTTGGCTTCAATCGTACATCTGGGCCAGGTTGGGTTAAATCGTACATCTGGGCCAGGTTGGGTTAAATCGTACATCTTGGCCAGGTTGGGTTAAATCGTACATCTGGGCCAGGTTGGGTTAAATCGTACATCTGGCCCAGGTTGGGTTAAATCGTACATCTGGGCCAGGTTGGGTTAAATCGTACATCTGAGCCAGGTTGGGTTAAATCGTACATCTGGGCCAGGTTGGGTTAAATCGTACATCTGGGCCAGGTTTGGTTAAATCGTACATCTGGGCCAGGTTGGGTTAAATCGTACATCTGGGCCAGGTTGGGTTCAATCGTACATCTGGGCCAGGTTGGGTTAAATCGTACATCTGGGCCAGGTTGTGTTAAATCGTACATCTGGGCCAGGTTGGGTTCAATCGTACACCTGGGCCAGGTTGGGTTAAATCGTACATCTGGGCCAGGTTGGGTTAAATCGTACATCTGGGCCAGGTTGGGTTAAATCGTACATCTGGGCCAGGTTGGGTTCAATCGTACATCTGGGCCAGGTTGGGTTAAATCGTACATCTGGGCCAGGTTGGGTTAACTCGTACATCTGGGCCAGGTTGGGTTCATTCGTACATCTGGGCCAGGTTGGGTTAAATCGTACATCTGGGCCAGGTTGGGTTAAATCGTACATCTGGGCCAGGTTGGGTTAACTCGTACATCTGGGCCAGGTTGGGTTCAATCGTACATCTGGGCCAGGTTGGGTTAAATCGTACATCTGGCCCAGGTTGGGTTAACTCGTACATCTGGGCCAGGTTGGGTTCATTTGTACATCTGGGCCAGGTTGGGTTAAATCGTACATCTGGGCCAGGTTGTGTTAAATCGTACATCTGGGCCAGGTTGGGTTAAATCGTACATCTGGGCCAGGTTGGGTTAAATCGTACATCTGGGCCAGGTTGGGTTCATTCGTACATCTGGGCCAGGTTGGGTTAAATCGTACACCTGGGCCAGGTTGGGTTAAATCGTACATCTGGGCCAGGTTGGGTTAAATCGTACATCTGGCCCAGGTTGGGTTAACTCCTACATCTGGGCCAGGTTGGGTTCAATCGTACATCTGGGCCAGGTTTGGTTAAATCGTACATCTGGGCCAGGTTGGGTTAAATCGTACATCTGGGCCAGGTTGGGTTAAATCGTACATCTGGGCCAGGTTGGGTTAAATCGTACATCTGGGCCAGGTTGGGTTAAATCATACATCTGGGCCAGGTTGGGTTCATTCGTACATCTGGGCCAGGTTGGTTTAAATCGTACATCTGGGCCAGGTTGGGTTCATTCGTACATCTGGGCCAGGTTGGGTTCATTTGTACATCTGGGCCAGGTTGGGTTAAATCGTACATCTGGGCCAGGTTGGGTTAAATCGTACATCTGGGCCAGGTTGGGTTAAATCGTACATCTGGGCCAGGTTGGGTTCATTCGTACATCTGGGCCAGGTTGGGTTAAATCGTACACCTGGGCCAGGTTGGGTTAAATCGTACATCTGGCCCAGGTTGGGTTAACTCGTACATCTGGGCCAGGTTGGGTTCAATCGTACATCTGGGCCAGGTTGGGTTAAATCGTACATCTGGCCCAGGTTGGGTTAACTCGTACATCTGGGCCAGGTTGGGTTCATTTGTACATCTGGGCCAGGTTGGGTTAAATCGTACATCTGGGCCAGGTTGTGTTAAATCGTACATCTGGGCCAGGTTGGGTTAAATCGTACATCTGGGCCAGGTTGGGTTAAATCGTACATCTGGGCCAGGTTGGGTTCATTCGTACATCTGGGCCAGGTTGGGTTAAATCGTACACCTGGGCCAGGTTGGGTTAAATCGTACATCTGGGCCAGGTTGGGTTAAATCGTACATCTGGCCCAGGTTGGGTTAACTCCTACATCTGGGCCAGGTTGGGTTCAATCGTACATCTGGGCCAGGTTTGGTTAAATCGTACATCTGGGCCAGGTTGGGTTAAATCGTACATCTGGGCCAGGTTGGGTTAAATCGTACATCTGGGCCAGGTTGGGTTAAATCGTACATCTGGGCCAGGTTGGGTTAAATCGTACATCTTGGCCAGGTTGGGTTAAATCATACATCTGGGCCAGGTTGGGTTCATTCGTACATCTGGGCCAGGTTGGTTTAAATCGTACATCTGGGCCAGGTTGGGTTCATTCGTACATCTGGGCCAGGTTGGGTTCATTTGTACATCTGGGCCAGGTTGGGTTAAATCGTACATCTGGGCCAGGTTGGGTTAAATCGTACATCTGGGCCAGGTTGGGTTAAATCGTACATCTGGGCCAGGTTGGGTTAATTCGTACATCTGGGCCAGGTTGGGTTAAATCGTACATCTGGGCCAGGTTGGGTTCATTCGTACATCTGGGCCAGGTTGGGTTCATTTGTACATCTGGGCCAGGTTGGGTTAAATCGTACATCTGGGCCAGGTTGGGTTAAATCGTACATCTGGGCCAGGTTGGGTTAAATCGTACATCTGGGCCAGGTTGGGTTAATTCGTACATCTGGGCCAGGTTGGGTTAAATCGTACATCTGGGCCAGGTTGGGTTAAATCGTACATCTGGGCCAGGTTGGGTTAATTCGTACATCTGGGCCAGGTTGGTTTAAATCGTACATCTGGGCCAGGTTGGGTTAAATCGTACATCTGGGCCAGGTTGGGTTAAATCGTACATCTGGGCCAGGTTGGGTTCATTCGTACATCTTGGCCAGGTTGGGTTAAATCGTACATCTGGGCCAGGTTGGGTTAAATCGTACATCTGGGCCAGGTTTGGTTAAATCGTACATCTGGCCCAGGTTGGGTTCATTTGTACATCTGGGCCAGGTTGGGTTCATTCGTACATCTGGGCCAGGTTGGGTTCATTTGTACATCTGGCCCAGGTTGGGTTCATTTGTACATCTGGGCCAGGTTGGGTTCATTCGTACATCTGGGCCAGGTTGGGTTAAATCATACATCTGGGCCAGGTTGGGTTAAATCGTACATCTGGGCCAGGTTGGGTTAAATCGTACATCTGGGCCAGGTTGGGTTAAATCGTACATCTGGGCCAGGTTGGGTTAAATCGTACATCTGGGCCAGGTCTAACATGGGGTTTGATCAGACTTCATTTAGGCCTGGTGGGACATGGTTTGTGTTTGCTCCCCTGCATCTGAATCCAGCTCTCTACGTTGACCAGTTGGTTAAATTCAGTCCATGAATGCTCAGATGAGGTTTTCCTGCAGAAGCTCTGCGTATTTTTGGGGCTTTTGCTGCAGATGTATCGGCTCTCCGCTGAGCAGCAGCTGCTCTTCATCATCTGAGGCGTAATGAGAAGGACCTGGAAACAAACGTTAATCAGACAGATGCAGAAATGCTGCATTTCCATGTGAATGAACTCATCAGTTTTTCTTCTTCGTCCGGCTCTTCATCAGTCTGCTTTGTCCTCACTCCTCCTCTCATTTATCTCCCCTCTTCTTCTCTTCCCCCCACCGTGATTAAAGCTCTTGTTTTTCTAATCGATTCTCCTCAAGGTCTATTGATCTGCTGACACACACACGTGCGCGTTAACACACACTTGTAACCAGGAAATAAAACAAAAATCTGCTCCGATTGAATTGATCTGTGAGGATGAAATCACCGTTTGGGTTAAGGTCGATCCGCTTTGTTTGGTTACAGAGGAGAATTTAAATCCACGTCTCCGACCGCTTTCAGCTGTTTCCATCTGAAAATCAGCTCTTTTTAGACTTTGGTGATGAATAACGGCATCACAGCTCGATGAGTGTCGTCCTTCTCAGAACCATTGCTGTTCTCAGCCGTCATCGTTCAGCTCGGCCAGATGCAAACATCCTGTCATCAACGTCCTAACAGGACAGAGCAAATCAAATGCTGATACAGATTTAGTGATCGGACTGTAGCACTGAATGGAGGCAGAATGTGAAGAATGATGGAAAGTCCTGGAGTCCCAGATGGGTTTGCAGAGCTGTGAGGTCAGTACTGATGTGGAGAGATTAATAGCATGGGAAAAAGAGGAAGAGTAACAGAGCGAAATCAGGAAACAAGAAAGTTAATAAGATGGCTTAAAGGGACAGTACACCCTCAGAATGATGGTCCTTCATCTTCTCCTCATCCTCATGCTGAGCAAGACTCTGGAGGACTTTTTAAATAGAAAGAAGCCAGACTGATCTGCGAGTGGAAACCTGAAGCACGTGAGATCAGGATCGTCTCACGAGGCTACTACTACATATTACACTACTGCATCATCAGGACTGCTGCTCGGTTTACTCTGCATATGTATTATTGTACTATTACCACTCTACTGTTCATTGCTAATAACCTGCTGTATATGATACAGTTACATCGTTTACGTTGACTATTTGCACTATTGTCCATAAGGACCACTGTACTGTTACACTGTCAAACTTTACCGTTACATTTCTGTACATTTGTAATCTTCTTTAGTATTGAAACTTAGTTTCGTGTTTAGATTTCTAATTATTCGAGCAGATTCCTATATTTATATTTTATATTTTTATCGTATAGTTTATTATATTTTATCATGCCCCCTGGGTTTGAGAGGACTGTAATTTCATCTTTGTTGTATGTCTACCATGCAGCAGATTTGACATAAAGTTGAGTTGAGTCTGGGAATTCCTGTGTGGCGGAGAGCAGGTGACCTGATCACCAGGTAACTCCGGCTTCTCTGCACTGTGGCTCCTTCCTAAATGACTTAGAAAAACCAGACACATTTTCTACCTCTCAAAGGGATGACATGTCCGGGTAAAAGAGTCACCACGAAGCAGGTGTATAGCAGGCTATAGCAAGGCTTCTGACATTCAAAAACCAAACAAAAACAAATCAGTGAGCAATATCTCCACCTTTCTTTGCAAGGACACTGAAAAGCTGCCATCCATGGATCCTGTCAGTGTTTTGATCTGTTCACCATCAACATTGCAGCAGCAGCAACCACAGCCTCCCAGACACTGTTCAGAGAGGTGGACTGTTTTCCTCCTTGTAAATCTCACATTTGATGAGGGACCACAGGTTCTCTATGGGGTTCAGATCAGGTGAACAAGGAGGCCATGTCATTAGTTTTTCTTCTTTAGACCCTTTCTTGCAGCCACGCTGTGGAGTACTTGGATGCGTGTGATGGAGCATTGTCCTGCATGAAAATCAGGTTTTTCTTGAAGGATGCGGACTTCTTCCTGCACCACTGCTTGAAGAAGGTGTCTTCCAGAAACTGGCAGTAGGACTGGGAGTTGAGCTTGACTCCATCCTCAACCCGAAAAGGCCCCACAAGCTCATCTTTGATGATAGCAGCCCATACCAGTACCCCACTTCCACCTTGCTGGCGTCTGAGTGGGACTGGAGCTCTCTGGCCTTTACCGATCCAGCCACGGGCCCATCCATCTGGCCCATACCAGTACCCCACCTCCACCTTGCTGACGTCTGAGTGGGACTGGAGCTCTCTGGCCTTTACCGATCCAGCCACGGGCCCATCCATCTGGCCCATACCAGTACCCCACCTCCACCTTGCTGGCGTCTGAGTGGAACTGGAGCTCTCTGGCCTTTACCGATCCAGCCACGGGCCCATCCATCTGGCCCATACCAGTACCCCACCTCCACCTTGCTGGCGTCTGAGTGGGACTGGAGCTCTCTGGCCTTTACCGATCCAGCCACAGGCCCATCCATCTGGCCCATACCAGTACCCCACCTCCACCTTGCTGGCGTCTGAGTGGGACTGGAGCTCTCTGGCCTTTACCGATCCAGCCATGGTCCCATCCATCTGGCCCATACCAGTACCCCACCTCCACCTTGCTGGCGTCTGAGTGGGACTGGAGCTCTCTGGCCTTTACCGATCCAGCCACGGGCCCATCCATCTGGCCCATACCAGTACCCCACCTCCACTTTGCTGGCGTCTGAGTGGGACTGGAGCTCTCTGGCTTTTACCGATCCAGCCACGGGCCCATCCATCTGGCCCATACCAGTACCCCACCTCCACCTTGCTGGTGTCTGAGTGGGACTGGAGCTCTCTGGCCTTTACCGATCCAGCCACGGGCCCATCCATCTGGCCCATACCAGTACCCCACCTCCACCTTGCTGGCGTCTGAGTGGGACTGGAGCTCTCTGGCCTTTACCGATCCAGCCACGGGCCCATCCATCTGGCCCATCCAGACTCACTCTCATTTCATCAGTCCATAAAAGCTTAGAAAAATCAGTCTGAGATATTTCTTGGCCCAGTCTTGACGTTTCAGCCTGTGTCTTGTTCAGTGGTGGTGGTTTTTCAGCCTTTCTTATCTTGGCCATGACTCTGAGTATTGCACACCTTGTGCTTTTGGGCACTCCAGTGATGTTGCAGCTCTGAAATATGGCAAAACTGCTGGCAAGTGGCATCTTGGCAGCTGCACGCTTGACTTTTCTCAGTTCATGGGCAGTTATTTTGCCCCTTGGTTTTTCCACGTTTCTTGCGACCCTGTTGACTATTTTGAATGAAACGCTTGATTGTTGGATGATCACGCTTCAGAAGCTTGGACATTTTAAGAGTGCTGCATCCCTCTGCAAGATATCTCACTATTTTTGACATTTCGGAGCCTGACAAGTCCCTCTATGACCCATTTTACCAAAGTAAAGGAAGTTGCCTATTAATTCTGTTTGCCTAATAAACCTGATATAGTGTGATGATGTCATTAGACCCCACCCCTTCTCATTACAGAGATGCACATCACCTGATATGCTTAATTGGTAGTAGCTTTGGGCCGATACAGCTTGGAGTAAGACAACATGCAGAAAGAGGATGATGTGTTCAAAATACTCATTTGCCTAATAATTCCGCACTCCCTGTACAGATAAATATAGGAGGCATGGGGCAAAAGCCCGTGATACCACTTTCAGGGCGGGTTTAGACTGCGATGGAGCCGCAGAGTTTGAAAGTGAAACTAACGACTTGGAGATAATTTCAACACAGATGCTCGTCAGCATTCTGGTGGAGAAAACAGCGGCGTCACGGCGGCTGCATGCGCCACAGAACGAGCAAACGTCAGGCGTCATTGCATAGAACCCCTACCAGAACCCGAACCAGACTACAACCCGAACAGAACCCCGACCATAACCTGACCAGACCACGACCAGAACCCAACTAGAACCTGACCGGAACCCCGACCAGAACCCTGACCTGAACCCAACCAGAACCTGACCAGAACCCAACTAGAACCCGACTAGAACCTGACCAGAACCCAACTAGAACCCGACTAGAACCTGACCAGAACCCAACTAGAACCTGACCAGAACCCAACTAGAACCCGACTAGAACCTGACCAGAACCCAACTAGAACCTGACCAGAACCCAACTAGAACCCGACTAGAACCTGACCAGAACCCAACTAGAACCTGACTAGAACCCGACCAGAACCCAACTAGAACCCGACCAGAACCCTGACCAGAACCCGACGCTCCAATCCTGATTATCAATGCGTAGCCGGCTGGACTTAGTGGAGTAATCGGATATATGGCTGGCAGCCGGCGCTGGTGGAGAGCACTGATGCCCCCACCTCGCCCCCCCATCAGCCCCACCCCCAGCAGGAATACTGCATCATCTGTCAAAAATCAGTCAACTCAGTCTTTCTCAATTTATTTAAAACGTGTAAATAATCTATAGAAGCTCATGTGTTTATAGTAGATGCTCATAAATGTTTGATAAAAACATGTTAAATAAGAATTTAATGATGCAAATAAAACACAAAATAAAAGGATTAGTTGGTGTTTATGTCTGAAAATCAGGCTGACAGGAAGAAGAAGAAGAAGAAGAAGAAGAAGAAGAAGAAGGCTTCAAAACTTCAGAACAGGAAGTGTAAAAGTGACAGAAATAAGAGCTCATTAAAATATTAAAGCAGCGAATCCATAATTCATCTGCAGCACTGAAAAATAAACTGTGTGTGTGTGTGTGTGTGTGGGGGGGGGGGGGTGTGAGTGTGTGTGAGAGTGTATGTGTGTGTGTGTGTGTGGGGGGGGGGGGAGTGTGTGTGAGAGTGTATGTGTGTGTGTGTGTGTGTGGGGGGGGGGGGGGGTGAGTGTGTATGAGAGTGTGTGTGTGTGTAGGGGGGGAGTGTGTGTGTGTGTGTGTGTGTGTGTGTATAGGGGGGGGTGAGTGTGTGTGTGTGTAGGGGTGTGTGTGTGTGTGTGAGAGTGTATGTGTGTGTGTGTGGGGGGGTGAGTGTGTATGAGAGTGTGTGTGTGTGTGTGTGTGTGTAGGGGGGTGAGTGTGTGTGAGCGTGTGTGTGTGTGTATAGGGGGGTGAGTGTGTGTGTGCGTGTGTGTGTGTGTAGGGGGGGTGAGTGTGTGTGAGCGTGTGTGTGTGTGTATAGGGGGGGTGAGTGTGTGTGTGTGTGTGTGTGTGTGTGTGTATAGGGGGGGTGAGTGTGTGTGTGCGTGAACAAATTGGTCTTTTTGTCGACAGCAGAAATCTGTAATTGGAAGCTTCCGTAAAAAGACTGCAGTTCACTTTTAAGTTGTGAGACTGTGTGCGTGTGGTCCTCATTAGTGTGTGTTCATGTCTCCGTATCACAACTACAGCTGTCAATCATCCCAGCTCGCTGCATTCAAGTCGGCTCCTGCAAAGTTTCTATGAAATTCAAATCCCTTGTTGAGTTTTTAAAGTGTGTGTGTGTGTTTAAGGGCATCTCCATGGTAACGGCAGAGCAGTGCAGTGCTGTGTGTCCTGTTAAAGCCGTCACTGGATCTGCACGGCAGTTTTGTTCCGGTTTTGGATGTTTTCATGTTGTTTTCCTCAGCAGCTGTTCATCATCCCGCATAAACGCCGTCGCTCGCTCAGCTCACATCCACCTACGTCACATGTCACGTCTGCATCTGTAGTTTCCACCCAGCAGCAGCTGTGCTGGTCTGCTGATTACAGGGCCATCCAGAAACTGGAACAGAAACAGATCTCATCATTTAATATAGAATAAATATTAATCATTAATGAATGAGACTTTATTTAAATGAAAATCTGGATTTTTTTTCCCGTGATGCTCTTGTTGGGCTTCAGTAGTAAACGTTGGCTCAGACCTTCCTCCTCCGTATCCACACAGCAGCTGGCAGGAGCGAACTGGTGATGTCACTTATTAGGAGCTCGTTAGGAGCGAACTGGTGATGTCACTTATTAGGAGCTCGTTAGGAGCGAACTGGTGATGTCACTTATTAGGAGCTCGTTAGGAGCGAACTGGTGATGTCACTTATTAGGAGCTCGTTAGGAGCGAACTGGTGATGTCACTTATTAGGAGCTCGTTAGGAGCGAAATGGTGATGTCACTTATTAGGAGCTCGTTAGGAGCGAACTGGTGATGTCACTTATTAGGAGCTCGTTAGGAGCGAACTGGTGATGTCACTTATTAGGAGCTCGTTAGGAGCGAACTGGTGATGTCACTTATTAGGAGCTCGTTAGGAGCGAACTGGTGATGTCACTTATTAGGAGCTCGTTAAGAGCGAACTGGTGATGTCACTTATTAGGAGCTCGTTAGGAGCGAACTGGTGATGTCACTTATTAGCAGCTCGTTAGGAGCGAACTGGTGATGTCACTTATTAGGAGCTCTTTAGGAGCGAACTGGTGATGTCACTTATTAGGAGCTCGTTAGGAGCAAACTGGTGATGTCACTTATTAGGAGCTCGTTAGGAGCGAACTGGTGATGTCACTTATTAGCAGCTCGTTAGGAGCGAACTGGTGATGTCACTTATTAGGAGCTCGTTAGGAGCGGACTGGTGATGTCAC
This sequence comes from Atherinomorus stipes, assembly GCA_023101725.1. Lineage (NCBI taxonomy): Eukaryota > Metazoa > Chordata > Actinopteri > Atheriniformes > Atherinidae > Atherinomorus > Atherinomorus stipes. The sequence continues at coordinate 219,897 of JALJCO010000547.1, read as the reverse complement.
TTATTAGGAGCTCGTTAGGAGCGAACTGGTGATGTCACTTATTAGGAGCTCGTTAGGAGCGGACTGGTGATGTCACTTATTAGGAGCTCGTTAGGAGCGAACTGGTGATGTCACTTATTAGGAGCTCGTTAGGAGCGAACTGGTGATGTCACTTATTAGGAGCTCGTTAGGAGCGAACTGGTGATGTCACTTATTAGGAGCTCGTTAGGAGCGAACTGGTGATGTCACTTATTAGGAGCTCGTTAGGAGCGAACTGGTGATGTCACTTATTAGGAGCTCGTTAGGAGCGAACTGGTGATGTCACTTATTAGGAGCTCGTTAGGAGCGAACTGGTGATGTCACTTTTTAGGAGCTCGTTAGGAGCGAACTGGTGATGTCACTTATTAGGAGCTCGTTAGGAGCGAACTGGTGATGTCACTTATTAGGAGCTCGTTAGGAGCGAACTGGTGATGTCACTTATTAGGAGCTCGTTAGGAGCGAACTGGTGATGTCACTTATTAGGAGCTCGTTAGGAGCGAACTGGTGATGTCACTTATTAGGAGCTCGTTAGGAGCGAACTGGTGATGTCACTTATTAGGAACTCGTTAGGAGCGAACTGGTGATGTCACTTATTAGGAACTCGTTAGGAGCGAACTGGTGATGTCACTTATTAGGAACTCGTTAGGAGCGAACTGGTGATGTCACTTATTAGAACTCGTTAGGAGCTTGTTTCTCCGCTTGAATTTGAGAAACAAGGCAAGGAAGATGCTTTTCTACGCAGAGCAACTGATCTAGCAACTACTGAGCTAATGCTAATGGGGCAGAATCCTTCAGTGTAGATGTTGGCATGAAATTCAGATGTAAATATTTATACATTCTGGACACATCAAAATTAAGAAAGCCATTATTTACATTCTATTAAAAAGATCAGTAAAATTATTTATCTTCACCCCTCTAGATGTTCTGTGGATGTATTATTTTGTAAAAATGAATTATGTTGATGAAAAATTTGTATCACCTTTAATGAATGCTGACAAACTTCTAACCTGACACTAGCAGACACCCATTTTGTCAAAGATTTTAATACTTATTAATTGTGTCTTATAAATTTGATTCTATCTTCATGAGGGCAGCCGCTGATAGGAATCCAATCACTTCATTCATGTAGCACATTGAAACAACAGTCTCTAAAGTGCTGCACAAAAATAAAATTCCAAGAAAAAAAAATCACAATGATAAAGCAGAAAATGTAAAAACATAAAAATATTAAAAATAAATAATTAAAACTACATAAAAAATTTCAGAGGACCACACAACTCACGCAACGTTAAAAGCCAGCCTGTTCTGATTCTCTGTTGGTTGTTTTCATAGCTTTTTCCCAGTATTTGACTTTACATTCTTATCATGTTTTACATTGTCTCTTTTTCTGTTCCCCCTGCTGTAAAGCACTTTGTGTGTCCAATGGGTGCTGGAAAGGGCTATAGAAATAAATAAACTTGAAACTTGAAAAATGCATCGTAAGACGAGACTTAAAACAATGAGTCGTACTCTCAGGTCCTTGTCCACCGTCCAACTTCAGCTGCTTGGGCAGAAAACAAACACTTTCTTAAAATTCTGCCGTAAAAGTCGTCTTTCCAGACAAGAAAATCCCCTTTAATCCTGGAACTGGAATGACCGCACAGTTACGCTCTATTGCTGTCTTATTTATCTTAATTTTAATATAGTTTTGCTATTTTGGCCTTTTTGATATTTTTCTCTGACCTTGTGTGCCCTGAAAGATGACGAGAAATAAAATTATATATTATTATCGTGATCAAATGAAAATATCAAATCTGAGAAAATAGAAGCAACAAAAGAAGTTTGAACCCTTCAAAGTTCATCTTTCCTCCACTCTCCATCCATCTGCTGGATGTTTTCTGCATGATTTTTGACATCGAATCGCGTGTATAAAACTGTGTATAACACTGCGTGCACAGAGATGCAGGGATCACACGGGAAATCCTGGAGGAGTCCTGGGTCAGCCCGAGCAGTTCAGCATCATGTGGAGATGAGGTGTAAACTCACATGGAAGCTGGTTTCTTTCACGACCTCTGAAACCCGAAGCAGCAAACGAGCTGAAATTGTTTCATAGATGATTTGTGATGACAGATTTTCTCTGGAGAGCCGGAATGTTGGTCATGTCATGCTGATCAGGCCATGCAGGGGCGTGCACGGATAAACACTTTGTGGTGCTAGAGCACTCGCTCTGGAAAGCAAGTGTCCTTACCGAAGTTATTACCACATTAGTTCATCAAGTGTATTGTTTGTGGCTGCTCAGCTTTGTCTGAGTTGTGAAGTCGCCTTCGTCTGTTTCGTACATTTTAAAGGGACCAGAAGCAGAAATGAAAAAACAAACATGTATGTCCCTTTTTTCATACTAACGGGTGATGAAGCTCTAAATACCAAAAATAACGTTTCCACCACGTTTCTCTCCGTTGCCTTGAACAGGCTGTGTGCTGCATAAAGCTGCAATTCGGTGTCTGAATTTCCCGCGCTGCCCTGCAGACGTGACGTCATTGATGCTGCATCCACAGTTCTGATGCAGGAAGAAGACGTCGCGGTAAATTCAAACACTGTCAGCGATAGTCATGGATTCTTCTGCCGTCAGCAAACGATCCAGATCAACTGAAAGACACGAAAACGTGGAACTACGGAGAAAAAACAACAAAAAACAACAACATAAACAACATTATAGCTTCAGTTTGTGCTCCGTGGCGGCTTGGTGGGAGCTGCATACCTGAAGCGCCAGTCCTGAGTTTCGTTTCTTAATCTTGCCTCTAGTCCCTTTAAAATCAAACACTTACTCAGATTTTATTGAAATATCTTAAAGGAACATTCCGCCCACAGAATGATGTAACTTTATCTTCCACTGCAGCACTTTTTTAATATCTCAAATGCAGCCGGTGATCAGGAAGGCTTCTCGTTTCCCCCCAACTTTCATATAATGGAGTTCATCGGGGTCCGAGCCAAAAAGGTCCATAAAAGTCCACAAAAACTTGTCAATATTCCTCCATACTGCTCGTCCAATGTAATCCAAGTGTCCTGAGTGGGTAGCGTCCAGAATTTACTGGAAACATCATTTAGGAGATTTTTAGATCCTAAGTTCACTAAAGTGAAGCGTACTTCAACAAAAGTAGACAAACCGCCAGTCGGGCAACTTAAAACGAAGGAAGGGGGGGGGGGGGGGGTTCTATCAAGGTCCTCCCTCATGTACCAATGCAGACTGATAATAATAATAATAATAATGGATTCGATTTCTATCGCGCTTTTCAAGGCACTCCAAGCGCTTTACAGTAGATCCATTATTCTTTCACTCCTCATTCATACGTGGTGACGGTAAGCTACGTATGTAGCCTCATTCATACGTGGTAATGGTAAGCTATGTATGTAGCCTCATTCATACGTGGTAATGGTAAGCTATGTATGTAGCCTCATTCATACGTGGTGACGGTAAGCTACGTATGTAGCCTCATTCATACGTGGTGACGGTAAGCTATGTATGTAGCCTCATTCATACGTGGTAATGGTAAGCTATGTATGTAGCCTCATTCATACGTGGTGATGGTAAGCTACGTATGTAGCCTCATTCATACGTGGTGACGGTAAGCTATGTATGTAGCCTCATTCATACGTGGTAATGGTAAGCTATGTATGTAGCCTCATTCATACGTGGTGATGGTAAGCTACGTATGTAGCCTCATTCATACGTGGTGACGGTAAGCTACGTATGTAGCCTCATTCATACGTGGTGACGGTAAGCTACGTATGTAGCCTCATTCATACGTGGTGACGGTAAGCTATGTATGTAGCCTCATTCATACGTGGTAATGGTAAGCTATGTATGTAGCCTCATTCATACGTGGTGATGGTAAGCTACATATGTAGCCTCATTCATACGTGGTGACAGTAAGCTACGTATGTAGCCTCATTCATACGTGGTGACGGTAAGCTACGTATGTAGCCTCATTCATACGTGGTGACGGTAAGCTACGTATGTAGCCTCATTCATACGTGGTGATGGTAAGCTACGTATGTAGCCTCATTCATACATGGTGACGGTAAGCTACGTATGTAGCCTCATTCATACGTGGTGACGGTAAGCTACGTATGTAGCCTCATTCATACGTGGTGACGGTAAGCTACGTATGTAGCCTCATTCATACGTGGTGACGGTAAGCTACGTATGTAGCCTCATTCATACGTGGTGACGGTAAGCTACGTATGTAGCCTCATTCATACGTGGTGACGGTAAGCTACGTATGTAGCCTCATTCATACGTGCTGATGGTAAGCTACGTATGTAGCCTCATTCATACGTGGTGACGGTAAGCTACGTATGTAGCCTCATTCATACGTGGTGACGGTAAGCTACGTATGTAGCCTCATTCATACGTGGTGACGGTAAGCTACGTATGTAGCCTCATTCATACGTGGTGACGGTAAGCTACGTATGTAGCCTCATTCATACGTGGTGACGGTAAGCTACGTATGTAGCCTCATTCATACGTGGTGACGGTAAGCTATGTATGTAGCCTCATTCATACGTGGTAATGGTAAGCTATGTATGTAGCCTCATTCATACGTGGTGATGGTAAGCTACGTATGTAGCCTCATTCATACGTGGTGACGGTAAGCTATGTATGTAGCCTCATTCATACGTGGTAATGGTAAGCTATGTATGTAGCCTCATTCATACGTGGTGATGGTAAGCTACGTATGTAGCCTCATTCATACGTGGTGACGGTAAGCTACGTATGTAGCCTCATTCATACGTGGTGACGGTAAGCTACGTATGTAGCCTCATTCATACGTGGTGACGGTAAGCTATGTATGTAGCCTCATTCATACGTGGTAATGGTAAGCTATGTATGTAGCCTCATTCATACGTGGTGATGGTAAGCTACATATGTAGCCTCATTCATACGTGGTGACAGTAAGCTACGTATGTAGCCTCATTCATACGTGGTGACGGTAAGCTACGTATGTAGCCTCATTCATACGTGGTGACGGTAAGCTACGTATGTAGCCTTATTCATATGTGGTGATGGTAAGCTACGTATGTAGCATCATTCATGCATGGTGACGGTAAGCTACGTATGTAGCCTCATTCATACGTGGTGACGGTAAGCTACGTATGTAGCCTCATTCATACGTGGTGACGGTAAGCTACGTATGTAGCCTCATTCATACGTGGTGACGGTAAGCTACGTATGTAGCCTCATTCATACGTGGTGACGGTAAGCTACGTATGTAGCCTCATTCATACGTGGTGACGGTAAGCTACGTATGTAGCCTCATTCATACGTGCTGATGGTAAGCTACGTATGTAGCCTCATTCATACGTGGTGACGGTAAGCTACGTATGTAGTCTCATTCATACGTGGTGACGGTAAGCTACGTACGTAGCCTCATTCATACGTGGTGACGGTAAGCTACGTATGTAGCCTCATTCATACGTGGTGACGGTAAGCTACGTATGTAGCCTCATTCATACGTGGTGACGGTAAGCTACGTATGTAGCCTCATTCATACGTGGTGACGGTAAGCTACGTATGTAGCCTCATTCATACGTGGTGATGGTAAGCTACGTATGTAGCCTCATTCATACGTGGTGACGGTAAGCTACGTATGTAGCCTCATTCATACGTGGTGACGGTAAGCTACGTATGTAGCCTTATTCATACGTGGTGACGGTAAGCTACGTATGTAGCCTCATTCATACATGGTGACGGTAAGCTACGTATGTAGCCTCATTCATACGTGGTGACGGTAAGCTACGTATGTAGCCTTATTCATACGTGGTGACGGTAAGCTACGTATGTAGCCTCATTCATACGTGGTGACGGTAAGCTACGTATGTAGCCTCATTCATACGTGGTGACGGTAAGCTACGTATGTAGCCACATTCATACGTGGTGACGGTAAGCTACGTATGTAGCCTCATTCATACGTGGTGACGGTAAGCTACGTATGTAGCCTCATTCATACGTGGTGACGGTAAGCTACGTATGTAGCCTCGTTCATACGTCAATACTCCGGAGTAGGCAGGAGACTGGCTTTCCTAGCTGGAAATACTCCGGAGTCGGAAAGGAGACTCGCTTTGATAGCTGGAAATATTTCGGAGTCGGACTGGAGGAGGCAGGAGACTGGCTTTCATAGCTGGAAATACTCTAGAGTTGGCCTGGAGGAGGAAGGAGACTCGCTTTCTTAGCTAAAGATACTCCGGAGTTGGACCGGAGGAGGCAGGAGACTCCCTTTCATAGCTGGAAATACTCCAGAGTTGGAAAGGAGGAGGCAGGAGACTCGCTTTCACAGCTGGAAATACTCCAGAGTTGGACTGGAGGAGGCAGGAGACTCGCTTTCATAGCTGGAAATACTCCAGAGTTGGACTGGAGGAGGCAGGAGACTTTCGTTCATGGCTGGAAATATTCCAGAGTTGGAAAGGAGGAGGCAGGAGACTCGCTTTCATGGCTGGAAATACTCTGGAGTTGGCCTGGAGGAGGCAGGAGACTTGCTTTCATAGCTGGAAATACTCTGGAGTCGGACCGGAGGAGGCAGGAGACTCGCTTTCATAGCTGGAAATACTCCGGAGTTGGACCGGAGGAGGCAGGAGACTTGCTTTCATAGCTGAAGATACTCTGGAGTCGGACCGGAGGAGGCAGGAGACTCGCTTTCATGGCTGGAAATACTCTGGAGTTGGCCTGGAGGAGGCAGGAGACTGGCTTTCATAGCTGAAGATACTCCGGAGTCGGACCGGAGGAGGCAGGAGACTTGCTTTCATAGCTGAAGATACTCCGGAGTCGGACCGGAGGAGGCAGGAGACTTGCTTTCATAGCTGGAAATACTCCGGAGTTGGACCGGAGGAGGCAGGAGACTCGCTTTCTTAGCTGAAGATACTCCGGAGTCGGACCGGAGGAGGCAGGAGACTCGCTTTCTTAGCTGAAGATACTCCGGAGTCGGACCGGAGGAGGCAGGAGACTTGCTTTCATTGCTGGAAATACTCCGGAGTCGGACCGGAGGAGGCAGGAGACTTGCTTTCTTAGCTGAAGATACTCCGGAGTCGGACCGGAGGAGGCAGGAGACTCGCTTTCTTAGCTGAAGATACTCTGGAGTCGGACCGGAGGAGGCAGGAGACACGCTTTCTTAGCTGAAGATACTCCGGAGTCGGACCGGAGGAAGCAGGAGACTTGCTTTCACAGCTGGAAATACTCCGGAGTCGGACCGGAGGAGGCAGGAGACTGGCTTTCATAGCTGAAGATACTCCGGAGTCGGACTGGACGAGGCAGGAGACTGGCTTTCCTAGCTGAAGATACTCCGGAGTCGGACCGGAGGAGGCAGGAGACTCGCTTTCTTAGCTGAAGATACTCCGGAGTCGGACCGGACGAGGCAGGAGACTCGCTTTCTTAGCTGAAGATACTCCGGAGTCGGACCGGAGGAGGCAGGAGACTGGCTTTCATAGCTGAAGATACTCCGGAGTCGGACCGGAGGAGGCAGGAGACTCGCTTTCTTAGCTGAAGATACTCCGGAGTCGGACCGGAGGAGGCAGGAGACTGGCTTTCATAGCTGAAGATACTCCGGAGTCGGACCGGAGGAGGCAGGAGACTCGCTTTCTTAGCTGAAGATACTCCGGAGTCGGACCGGAGGAGGCAGGAGACTCGCTTTCTTAGCTGAAGATACTCCGGAGTCGGACCGGAGGAGGCAGGAGACTCGCTTTCTTAGCTTAAGATACTCCGGAGTCGGACCGGAGGAGGCAGGAGACTCGCTTTCATAGCTGAAGATACTCCGGAGTCGGACCGGAGGAGGCAGGAGACTCGCTTTCTTAGCTGAAGATACTCCGGAGTCGGACCGGAGGAGGCAGGAGACTCGCTTTCATAGCTGAAGATACTCCGGAGTCAGACTGGGGGAGGCCAGAATTGATGGAAAACTGGGATCTGTGAGTGCGATGCTCCTGTGTTGGCTGTGTGTAGATATGGATGCCACATTTCGGGGGAGTGCAGTGGTTACAGAGATATCCTCGGGTCTGGGGAACCGGTTTCAAGTTCCCAGACTGCCAACAGAGGGGAACCAACATGGACCCTTGAGCAACGTCCTTATCCCTCCCTCAACCGCACTGAAACCAGGCAGCTGTAGTTTCTCAATGCAGAGCTGAAGTCCCACATTGGGATGAATAAGGAAAGATAATTATTGTTACGTGTATATAAATATGTTGTAACGTGAACAGGAAGCAGCAGCAGAACATTCCTGCTGTAATCAGTCTGCCATTCCTGGAGTTATCCCAGGAATTCTGGGAGACGTCTGAATGTTGGAAATGTGTTTATGTTTCTCACACAGCTCCACCAGAACATGTCTGGACTTCATCGAAACTCTGGTGAGAGTGTTAAACTCACTTTACAGGGTGATATTTCCACCGTATAACAAGCCAGCGCACTTCGCATGCCTGATGGTGGCATTGCAGCATTACGTCCACTAGAGGGCAGAGTTCACTTTCAGGCTCTGAGCTCAGTTTCAGGCGGTCGCAAATATGGCGATGGTGGAGGGGATCACCTCCTGCCTCCTCCCACTTTTTCTGCAAGAGTTCTCTCATGCAGAGAAACATCATAGATGTGTTTGGTCGGAAGCTGCGATTTGATTGGTTGCTAGATCTTCTTTCCCCAACAGAGCTCAAGTTGAGCGCACACACTTAGTTTTTTGCCTTGTGAGGCAAAAACTTTCAAACATATTTGATTTTTGCCTCAAGGCCTTGTGAGGCAGAAAACTCACCAAAAATCAGTTGCACACGGCGACTTTCTGCTGAGCAAACGGCCTCCAATGACTTTTAGCTCTGCAGAAAGCTCTCGTGTGCAGCAGGTATTAATCATGTGTAGTTATCACCTGACCTGGTACATAGCAGTGCCAAATAAGCTTATAGCTGTTGTGGTGAATAGGTGAATTATGGTTTTGGTGAATTTATAGAAATAAATAACTGTTCAGATGTTCGATGTCTCACTAAAGGAAAAAAACATTAGCATCAAAGTCACTTTTCAGCCTGAAGTCTCATTTTTTTGATCAACAGCTGCATTTTTGCTGCAACTACCTGATGTTCTACTGCAGATTACTGAAGAACAGAAACAGCTAAAAACAAACTTTTCTTTACTGATGAAATAAAGAGAGTGTCCATGTTTCTGTAGTCCTACAACTTAATACTCTGTGGGTCCTGAAAAATGAGCCAAAATACTCCCCAAAACACTGGCAGTACGGGGCTCTCTGCTGGAACTATGACTGGCAGTCAATGGGTTAATGAAGAGAGAAATCACAACATATTCAGTTAGTGTTTTTTGCTGTTGTTTTTGTGCTATTGATTGTTGAACCCCTTAATGCCTGAATTTCTTTAAAATTACTGTATTTGCCAGACTTTAAGTTGCACTTTTTTCATAGTTTGGCTGCTACTGCGACTCATGAAAGTATATAATTCAACATATTTTTCATTGTTACTTTTATTAACTGACATGAGCCAAGGAGTAAACACTACCATCTAACATCACATGAGGGCACTTTTGGCTTGTGACAACTATATTCCGCTTCTATACAGCCTCATCTCAGCAAGAGGAGTTCATTTTGGATATCAGGCTGAGCCATATGAGTGGTGGAACAAATCCTTCAAAATCATGTTTGTCCTTCTTTTTTATGATGTTTATGAGCATTTACAGGCATTCACTTTGGAATCGCAGACAGTTTTAGCAGTTACAAATAGGATATAAAAATCCTCTCTCCCTTTTTCAAATAAATAAATACGATTTATAGTCCATTGCAACTAATACGTTTCTTTTTTTCATGTTCATGATGCATTTTTTGACTGATGCGATTTATACTCCAGAGTGACTTATAGTCCGTAAAATACAGTATATGGAAAATGTCAACCCCCCCTCCCCCAGGCCACCCCTCTGGCTCTGTTCTGGGTTTTCATTCACATTCTGATCACGTGCTTTTACTTTGTTGTGTGCAGGTTCCTCCTTCCTGTTTGTCAACACGTCGGGGCGTTACAGCGGTCAGCGAGCTCAGCTGCTGCTGCCGCCGCTCAAAGAGAACGACACCCACTGCATCAGCTTCCTGTTTTACCAGGCGGGGGGCCGCGAGGGCGCCTCGCCGGCCACTCTCAACGTCTACGTTAAAGGTACGCCGAGCTGTCTGCTGCACAACTGCATACACAAACATGAACAGATTTACCTCATCTGTGTTGGCGGGGGGGTCATATTTGTATCGATTCAATACTGATTTAAATGTTTTGATATCGATTCAGTAAGAAGAAGGAACTCTGCCGAGATTTTTATATATTTATTTTCATGCCCATGTGAACATACTGTAGGTGGGATGTCAGCTCATATTTTTGGGTAATAAAACATTTTGGTGTTGTATGATCTGACATGACCTTTGTCCATACAATCTAAACAACCCGCACAGCCCCCCGTTGGTCACAATGTGAATCAATTAAGATGATTTACAATTTGATATTGAATTGCACAGTATTAGAATTGTATACTGTATAGAATACAGTATACAGAATTGTATTACGATGCATCAATTAATCAATATTTTTACCCACTCCTATAGGGAGCCGAAGTCACGCCCCTTCCGGTGAGCCAAAAGAATATGAATGGAAGTCAAAGGGAAGAAAATATTCATCTTCTGGTCCCAGTCATTCTCTGTCCTGGATTCCAGACATGTTGGATGTGGTTTAAATAAAAAATGTCCGTGCAAAGAAAAGACAAAATGCCGCAAAGATTTTAGATTTTTTCAGGATTTACTTGGAGCTTCTGTGTGGACTACAGCTGTCATCGCGAGTAACATACGTCACCAGGCACCCGAGTATGCGACCGTTGCGATTTAACTCCGGCACGTCACCGCTTTTTATTTCATTGTTTTTAAGAAAAGGGAAAAAAAACATGAACAGAGGTGAAAACCATCATAAGTCAGAAAATTACTTATAATGGGGGGGTGGTTGGGTGGGGCGGAGTGTGCCGGCTTGGAGTTCGCGGCTCCTTCCCCGGCCCGGGCAATCACCCAGGAGGTACAGAGCAAGGGTAATAGTAAGGTGGGTGTGTGAGGACAAATGAATGAGAGCGTGAAAGAGGAAATGTGGGAGGGGGGAATCTGGGCTGGAAGAGGGAGGAGATGAGGGTAAGTGGTTGGAGGAAAGGGGGGTGGAAGAAGGAGGCGTACGCTTGTGAGTGTCTAGTAGGGATGGTCGTGAGGGTCAGAAGAGAGAAGGGCGGGAGTGTGACAGGTCAGAGGGAAGGGTGGGGCCAGACATGTATGGGGGGGATTGTATGGGGTATTGGGGGTATAGGGAGGTGGGGGCGTTTGTGGGGGGTGGAGGGAGGTGTTGGTGCAGTTATGTGGGGGGAGTGCATGTGTGTGTTAGAGGGTATGAGGAGGTGGGGGTAGGTGTGGACGGTAGAGGGAGGAGAGTGTTGGGGGTGGAGGGAGGAGTGAGTGTGGGTATGTAAGGTCGGAGAGCGGAGCGAGTGGGTGCATGTGTGTGGGGGGTGCATGTGGGTGTTGGGGTATGTTTTTGAGGAATGAGTGTGGTTGTGGTGTAGGGGGGGTGGTAGAGGTGGTGGCGCCCTGGTGTCAGGTGTGTGGGGCAGGGACGTCGGGGTGGGGGCTGGCCTGTCCTGGGGGGGTGTCGTCTGGGGGGGGCCCTTCCTCCTGGGTTCTGGTTGGGCCGCCTGGGCCGGGTGGGGGGGAGCTCCTGGGCGCTTGGGCCCTGGGCCCGGCGCTGTCCCTGACCCGGGGGTGGTCGGCGCCCAGTGGGGTCGGCAGCTGCTGGTCTTGGTCCGCTGGGGCCTGGAGCCCGAGATCGCAGGGGGCTCCGGCTGGGGCCGCCCTTTGGGGGATGCATGTCCGTTCTTTGGGGGGGGGTGGGATCTGGGCCGCTGGGTGGCTGCTGGGGGCCCGGGTCTCGGGCTGTGCGGGCTTCCTCCTCCTTGCAGAGACGAGGCTGCATCTGCATGACTGTATCACCATGGAGACCCTTTATTATGCATGTTGATGCTGTGACACTGCTTCCCATTGCGCTGACTAGATTGTACCTCTTCTCTACTTCCCATTGCGCTGACTAGGTTGTACCTCTTCTCTACTTCCCATTGCGATGACTAGGTTGTACCTCTTCTCTGCTTCCCATTGCGATGACTAGGTTGTACCTCTTCTCTACTTCCCATTGCGATGACTAGTTTGTACCTCTTCTCTACTTCCCATTGCGATGACTAGGTTGTACCTCTTCTCTGCTTCCCATTGCGATGACTAGGTTGTACCTCTTCTCTGCTTCCCATTGCGATGACTAGTTTGTACCTCTTCTCTACTTCCCATTGCGCTGACTAGGTTGTACCTCTTCTCTGCTTCCCATTGCGATGACTAGGTTGTACCTCTTCTCTGCTTCCCATTGCGATGACTAGGTTGTACCTCTTCTCTGCTTCCCATTGCGCTGACTAGGTTGTACCTCTTTGCTTCCCATTGCGCTGACTAGGTTGTACCTCTTCTCTGCTTTCCATTGCGCTGACTAGGTTGTACCTCTTCTCTACTTCCCATTGCGCTGACTAGGTTGTACCTCTTCTCTGCGTAGTTCTGCGTGTGTTTGTATGATCTGAGGATATTTATCCACCTGCAGGTCCTCCTGTAGGGGATTGTTAGTTTTGTTTTCCGACAGAGACCTTGGAATGTTGTTTAGGGATTTCTGTACAGATGCACCAGTGAACTGTGGAAGTGGATTCATGTTTTCTCTCCTCTCTCTCGCCCTCTTCCTTACTCCTTTCTCTCTGTTCCACTTTCTATCATTACCTCTGTTAAGTTTCATTTCTCCTTGTCAGGCCCAGCAGTATGATATGGAATGCTGTTATAGACAAATGTTTAATTAAAGAAATAAAATGAATAAACATGATATCAAGTGGAGCCTTATGTTCATAAAGCTCCGCTTGGTAAAGCAAAACTGTTCAACACAATAAAAAAAGAAGAAAAAACATCAGAAAATGTCAAGTCTTTCCATCATGCTGATGGAATGATGGCCGGTCTCGTTCACGCCCGTCACAGGGAGCGACGACATCACTCGCAGCGAGAGCTGTAGTCCACAAAGCGGTGTCAAGTAAATCCAAATAAGTGAAAATTGCTGCAGTGTTTTAATTTTAATTTGCACAAAAAAGTTTCATTTAAATCCATAACAAACATAACTGGAATCCAGGGCAGAAAACGACCAAGACCAGAAGATGATGATTTTCACCTCATTGACTTCCATTCATATTTTCTCGTCTCTTAGGTCCAATGGGACTCACCGGAAGGGGAGTGACTTTGACTCCCTATTGGACAATCCTTCGAACTCCTCATGTGTCATCAACAGTCGTCCGCGGCAGCAAACTGATATCATGCTTGTTTCCAGAAGAGTTCACCATGCTCTCTGCAGCATTTATTTGTCAACAAAGATTTAAAAAAAAAAAAAAAAAAAAAAAAAAGCCGTCTGCAGCAGCAATAATCTCCTTTCCTGGGTGACTGAATTATTTTTTCTGCTTTGGGACGAAAAACGACTCAAGCTAAATGTTTAAGTTACGTTACAGACATGAAGAGATGCACGAAACGTTACAAACCTCGCCGTTTTTTCACATTTGGAATAAAACTTAGGGATGGGCGATATGTTTCCATATGCGATATATCGTCCAAGGAATTCCTCGTGGTAATAATGTGTCATGATAAAACCAGGTTGTATTAACAGCTGCACTATTCCGGGATTTTTATAAGCCAAGTTATTTTTGCCACTCTCCCCTCCCCCTTGGTCAGAACCCCTCCCAAATGAAGGTTTGGGGCAGGGGGGGGGGGGACTGGAATTCACCCAGCATGTTTGCTACCTGCAGAGAACAACAGTCCTCTGGGCGTTCCAGTGTTCAACTCATCTGGCCCCGCCTACCACATCTGGAAGGGGGTGGAGCTTGCTGTGTCTACGTTCTGGCCCAATCACTACCAGGTAACAGAAGTACACAAACACACACCCCTGGTTCACACCTGGACAAATGTAACCGGGTAGGATTAGGTGTTATTTACAGGTGAAGTGAAGCTTGGTTCTGATTGGCTGCTGAGGAGTACATAGAATGACATGCACAGGTTTTTGTCCACATCTGGGAGGCACTCCAGGTTCTGATCTGAGCTTTCCACCATGGGGATGGACTGAACATGTGCTGAGACCACCGCTGCAGGTGGTCCAGACTGACTCTCAGAGTCTGTGATGGGTTTTTGGTCCAGGTGGGCTGCTGCCTTCAGGACTACAACCCCTCTCCTGGACCAGGACTCTGAAGCAGACCTGGTTCCTAGTTTCTCTGGGGGTCCATTGCAGTGTGGACTGGTCTGGATGTCCTCATAAGGACAGAAAGTCCCACTCACACACACTCTTTCTTTGGATGTGGTTGGTTGTATTGAAAGCTCTTTTATGTGGCTTTAAAAGCTCTGTCATCTCTAAACCGCATGAGGGCTGCAGCTAATTTCTTCCACACACACACCAACAGACGCACACCCACACACACACGCACGCACACCCCACACGCACACACCCACACACACACATGCACACCCACACACACACGCACGCACACCCCCACACACGCACACCCCCACACACCCCACACACACACGCACGCACACCCCCACACGCACACTCCCCCACACCCCACACCCACACACCCACACACACACATGCACACACACATGCACACCCACACACACACGCACGCACACCCCCACACACGCACACACCCACACACCCCACACACACACACCCACACACCCCACACACACACGCACGCACACCCCCACACACGCACACACCCACACACCCCACACACACACGCACGCACACCCCCACACGCA
>JALJCO010000547.1:195000-202500 GCA_023101725.1 Atherinomorus stipes | reverse complement strand
TAAATTGATTAGCGTGGACTTTGATCCATCGGTCTGTTTATCTACCTTCTCGTCTGAAGACTCAAATTTTTGATGCTGCTTTGTGCCGTGAACACAAAATACACACTCAAGCACACACTCATGCAGGATGCTTGTGTGTGTGTTAAATCTAAAGTAAACATCTTTGACCTGAACTTCTTTCTTTTTATCTCCACACTGTTCACTAACATGATTGGAGAACACACACACATTCGCTGGGTCCATTTTCTGATTGGATCAGAGATTTTTCACTGCTTGGCTGAAGAGATCGAGTGGAAAGGTCAGCTGTTTCCCTGTGATGTCATCAGCGTGCGACCTCTGTTTGTATGTCCTCAGTGAGCACGCCACACTTCCTGCACATTAAAGGCGTGGAGGTGAACGCCGGGCAGACAGCGGCGTTTCACTGCACCGTCAACGGGCGACCGCAGAACAACCTGCTGCTCTACCTGCAGGTGAGTCACCAACACCTGAGAACTGCTGCAGAGAGGAGGGTCAACTAACTCTGAGTCTACTCAGAAACTCTGGGTTCACTCCAGAGTTACAGCGGGTACAGAAAGTATTCAGACCCCTTTAAACATTTACTCTTTGTTTCATTGCAGCCATTTGCAAACATCCAAAAAGTTAATTTTATTTCTCATTAATGTCACTCAGCTCCATCTGGACAGAAAAAAACAGAAATGTAGGAACTTTTGCAAATTTATTAAAAAGAAAAACTGAAATATGACATGGTCATAAGTATTCAGAGCCTTTGCAGTGACTCATATTTAACTCATATTCTGTCCGTTCCTTCTGATCCTCCTTGAGATGGTTCTACTCCTTCATTGGAGTCCAGCTGTGTTTAATTAAACTGATTGGACGTGATTAGGAAAGACACACACCTGTCTATATAAGAGCTTCCAGCTCACAGTGCATGTCAGAGCAAATGAGGATCATGAGGTGGAAGGAACTGTCCAAGGAGCTCAGAGACAGAATTGTGGCGAGACACAGATCTGGACAAGGTTACAAAAGAGTTTCTGCAGCACTAAAGGTTCCTAAGAGCACGGTGGCCTCCATAGTCCTTACATGGAAGAAGTTTGGGACGAGCAGAACTCTTCCTAGACCCGGCCGTCCAGCCAAACTGAGCAATGGTGGGAGAAGAGCCTTGGTGAGAGAGTAAAGAAGAAGCCAAAGATCACTGTGGCTGAGCTCCAGAGATGCAGTAGGGAGATGGAGAAAGTTCCACAAAGTCAGTATCACTGCAGCCTCCACCAGTCGGGGCTTTATGGCAGAGCGGCCCGATGGAAGCCTCTCCTCAGTGCAGACATATGAAAGCCGCATAGAGTTTGCCAAAAACACATGAAGGACTCCCAGACTGAGAGAAATAAGATTCTCTGGTCTGATGAGACCAAGATTGAACTTTCTGGAGTTCATTCTAAGCGGTATGTGTGGAGAAAACCAGGCACTGCTCATCACCTGCCCAATACCATCCCAACAGTGAAGCACGGTGGTGGCAGCATCATGGTATGGGGGTGTTTTTCAGCTGCAGGGACAGGACGACTGGTTGCAGTTGAAGGAAAGATGAATGCGGCCAAGTACAGAGATCCTGGAAGAAAACCTCTTCCAGAGTTCAGGAGCTCAGACTGGGCCGAAGGTTCACCTTCCAACAAGACAATGACCCTCACACACAGCTGAAATAACAAAGGAGTGGATCAGAACCACTCTGGACCATTCTGGACCGGCCCAGCCAGAACCCTGACTTAAACCCAACTGAGCATCTCTGAGAGACCTGAAAATGGCTGAACACCACCGTTCACCATCCAACCTGCCAGAACTGGAGAGGATCTGCAAGAAGAACCAGAAGATCCCAAATCCAGGTGTGGAACATTGTTGCATCATTCCCAAGAAGACTCATGGATGTACCAGCTCAGAAGTACTTCTACTCAGTACTGAGCAAAGTACTCATACTTATCACCATGTCATAGTTCAGTTCCCAAGAAGATTCATGGCTGTACCAGCTCAGAAGTACTTCTACTCAGTACTGAGAAAGTACTCAATACTTATCACCATGTCATAGTTCAGGTTTTCTGTTTTAATAAATTTGTTCAAGTTTCTACATTTCTGTTGTTTCTGTTCTGGTGCTGAGTGACATTAATCAGGAATAACATGAACTTTTATGATTTTAGCAAATGGCTGCAATGAAACGAAGAGTGAAACGCTTAGAGGGGTGTGAATACTTTCTGTACCTGCTGTAACTCTGATTCTAGTCAGAAATTCTGCTTAACTAACTTTGAGTCTTTTGTGTTTATCTGCTGTTTATTGTTTGTCTGTGTAGTGTGCTGTTTTTTTTTTGTTGACGTTTTTATTTATTGTTTTTGTTGTATTGTTTTGTTATATTTGTTCATGTGTTTGTTGTGTCTTTAATATTTTTTAGTGTACATGTTGTTTTATTTGTGTTACTGCCCATTGGTGTTTGTTGTTTTGCGTGTTTGTGTTGTTTTGTGTGTTTGTGTTTTGCTGTGTGTTGTGATAGTTTGTACGTGTTTGTGTGATTGTGTATTGTTTGTGTTTACGTGCTTGTTTGACGTGTCATCTGTTGCTGGTCGTCAGGGTATGGGCGGTCGACAGGCCGTTGTCAAGGAAACCAAACCTGTGAACTCTCGGCGCTACGTGGCGAGTTTTGATGTCGAGAACACGACAAAGGGGGATTCTGGACGTTACCGCTGCATCGCCCAATCAGAGAGGGGTGTGGGCGTGTCCTCCTACGCTGACCTCACTGTCAAACGTGAGTCCTGCCGTCTGATTGGCTGCTCAGTGTTGTTGTTGTGTTGTTTGTTTATGCGAGTGACAGTGACAGGTGTCTTGGGTCTGGTTTGGTGCGGACCACCGCAGACCTGCAGAGCTCCACAGGAAAATGAAATGTTGAGTCTCATGACTGAAGCAGCTGTTTTTATTTGTTTACGTTTTGAGTTCGCACATGCAAAGGCGGCACTAGAGGGGGGGCCAGGGGGGCACTGGACCCCCCTGACATTGGATTGCCCCCCCCCCAGGTGCCCCCCCAGATGACTGACATGTCACGGCACCCGGTCATTCCTGCACAGTAGTTTGCACTATGTAATTGGTGGTGATGTCACATTCTAATAGAGATGCGCGATAACCATTTTTTAAAACCGATAACTGATAAATTTCAGCTCCTAAAGGCCGATACTGATAAAATTCCAACTGTACGGGGGAGTTTGTGTCTAAAATAAGATGCGAAAGTGGTTTGGAAGCAGTTTAGGACCTCCTGTGTGAAGCAGCAGCTTTCTTTCCCAAATCGCAATATCTCAGCGAGAAAAGCTTAAAATGGGATTTTCCACTTCTGGATGTCCGATCTTAAAGATTCCAACTTTATGGGACACAAGTTATCGCGGTGAGTCATCATGATATCAGACTTATCGGAATGATGTCATAATTCCCTGTTATCAGCCATTCATGTGAGATGGGAAAGATGATCCTTCCCACTTGTGAAGTGGAGATGACCAGTGTGTTGTGTTCAAATGCTTTTGTGCTCGTAGTAAAGTGAAACACTGGAGGCTATCCTCACATGACTGCTAGCTAACATGAGGCTATCCTCACATGACTGCTAGCTAACATGAGGCTATCCACACATGACTGCTAGCTAACATGAGGCTATCCTCACATGACTGCTAGCTAACATGAGGTTATCCTCACATGACTGCTAGCTAACATCTGCTCTAAAAACCAAACCATCCCAGTCTGATGTGGTAACTGATGGATGGTTACAGGGACGGAACCTTAAACTACTGAGTTTCATCAGATTCAGGTTTCTGGGAGTTTGTTCCACATGTGAGGAGCTTAAAACCTGAACGCTGCATCTTCAGGTTTAGATCTGACTCTTCAGGTTTAGTTCTGACTCTCCAGGTTTAATTCTGACTCTCCAGGTTTAGTTCTGACTCTCCAGGTTTAGTTCTGACTCTCCAGGTTTAGATCTGACTCTCCAGGTTTAGTTCTGACTCTCCAGGTTTAGTTCTGACTCTTCAGGTTCAGTTCTGACTCTCCAGGTTTAGTTCTGACTCTTCAGGTTCAGTTCTGACTCTCCAGGTTTAGTTCTGACTCTCCAGGTTTAGATCTGACTCTCCAGGTTTAGTTCTGACTCTCCAGGTTTAGTTCTGACTCTTCAGGTTCAGTTCTGACTCTCCAGGTTTAGTTCTGACTCTTCAGGTTCAGTTCTGACTCTCCAGGTTCAGTTCTGACTTTCCAGGTTTAGTTCTGACTCTTCAGGTTTAGATCTGACTCTCCAGGTTTAGTTCTGACTCTCCAGGTTTAGTTCTGACTCTTCAGGTTTAGTTCTGACTCTCCAGGTTTAGTTCTGACTCTCCAGGTTTACTTCTGACTCTCCAGGTTTAGTTCTGACTCTTCAGGTTTAGTTCTGACTCTCCAGGTTTAGTTCTGACTCTTCAGGTTTAGATCTGACTCTTCAGGTTTAGTTCTGCCTCTCCAGGTTTAATTCTGACTCTCCAGGTTTAGTTCTGACTCTCCAGGTTTAGTTCTGACTCTTGAGGTTCAGGTCTGACTCTCCAGGTTTAGTTCTGACTCTCCAGGTTTAGTTCTGACTCTTCAGGTTTAGTTCTGACTCTCCAGGTTTAGTTCTGACTCTCCAGGTTTGGTTCTGACTCTCCAGGTTTAGATCTGACTCTCCAGGTTTAGTTCTGACTCTCCAGGTTTAGTTCTGACTCTCCAGGTTTAGTTCTGACTCCTCAGGTTTAGTTTTGACTCTCCAGGTTTAATTCTGACTCTCCAGGTTTAGTTCTGACTCTCCAGGTTTAATTCTGACTCTCCAGGTTTAGTTCTGACTCTCCAGGTTTAGATCTGACTCTCCAGGTTTAGTTCTGACTCTCCAGGTTTGGTTCTGACTCTCCAGGTTTAGATCTGACTCTCCAGGTTTAGTTCTGACTCTCCAGGTTTGGTTCTGACTCTCCAGGTTTAGATCTGACTCTCCAGGTTTAGTTCTGACTCTCCAGGTTTAGTTCTGCCTCTCCAGGTTTGATTCTGACTCTCCAGGTTTAGTTCTGACTCTCCAGGTTTAATTCTGACTCTCCAGGTTTAGTTCTGACTCTCCAGGTTTAATTCTGACTCTCCAGGTTTAGTTCTGACTCTTCAGGTTTAGTTCTGACTCTCCAGGTTTAGTTCTGACTCTCCAGGTTTGGTTCTGACTCTCCAGGTTTAGTTCTGACTCTCCAGGTTTAGATCTGACTCTCCAGGTTTAGTTCTGACTCTCCAGGTTTAGTTCTGACTCTTCAGGTTCAGTTCTGACTCTCCAGGTTTAGTTCTGACTCTTCAGGTTCAGTTCTGACTCTCCAGGTTTAGTTCTGACTCTCCAGGTTTAGATCTGACTCTCCAGGTTTAGTTCTGACTCTCCAGGTTTAGTTCTGACTCTTCAGGTTCAGTTCTGACTCTCCAGGTTTAGTTCTGACTCTTCAGGTTCAGTTCTGACTCTCCAGGTTCAGTTCTGACTCTCCAGGTTTAGTTCTGACTCTTCAGGTTTAGATCTGACTCTCCAGGTTTAGTTCTGACTCTCAGGTTTAGTTCTGACTCTTCAGGTTTAGTTCTGACTCTCCAGGTTTAGTTCTGACTCTCCAGGTTTACTTCTGACTCTCCAGGTTTAGTTCTGACTCTTCAGGTTTAGTTCTGACTCTCCAGGTTTAGTTCTGACTCTTCAGGTTTAGATCTGACTCTTCAGGTTTAGTTCTGCCTCTCCAGGTTTAATTCTGACTCTCCAGGTTTAGTTCTGACTCTCCAGGTTTAGTTCTGACTCTTGAGGTTCAGGTCTGACTCTCCAGGTTTAGTTCTGACTCTCCAGGTTTAGTTCTGACTCTTCAGGTTTAGTTCTGACTCTCCAGGTATAGTTCTGACTCTCCAGGTTTGGTTCTGACTCTCCAGGTTTAGATCTGACTCTCCAGGTTTAGTTCTGACTCTCCAGGTTTAGTTCTGACTCTCCAGGTTTAGTTCTGACTCTTCAGGTTTAGTTTTGACTCTCCAGGTTTAATTCTGACTCTCCAGGTTTAGTTCTGACTCTCCAGGTTTAATTCTGACTCTCCAGGTTTAGTTCTGACTCTCCAGGTTTAGATCTGACTCTCCAGGTTTAGTTCTGACTCTCCAGGTTTGGTTCTGACTCTCCAGGTTTAGATCTGACTCTCCAGGTTTAGTTCTGACTCTCCAGGTTTGGTTCTGACTCTCCAGGTTTAGATCTGACTCTCCAGGTTTAGTTCTGACTCTCCAGGTTTAGTTCTGCCTCTCCAGGTTTGATTCTGACTCTCCAGGTTTAGTTCTGACTCTCCAGGTTTAATTCTGACTCTCCAGGTTTAGTTCTGACTCTCCAGGTTTAGTTCTGACTCTTCAGGTTAAGTTCTGACTCTCCAGGTTTAGTCCTGACTCTCCAGGTTTAGTTCTGACTCTCCAGGTTAAGTTCTGACTCTCCAGGTTTAATTCTGACTCTCCAGGTTTAGTTCTGACTCTCCAGGTTTAGTTCTGACTCTCCAGGTTTAGTTCTGACTCTCCAGGTTTAGTTCTGACTCTCCAGGTTTAGATCTGACTCTCCAGGTTTAGTTCTGACTCTCCAGGTTTGGTTCTGACTCTCCAGGTTTAGTTCTGACTCTCCAGGTTTAGTCCTGACTCTCCAGGTTTGGTTCTGACTCTCCAGTTTAGATCTGACTCTCCAGGTTTAGTTCTGACTCTCCAGGTTTAGTTCTGACTCTCCAGGTTCAGTTCTAACTCTGGGAACAGAACTTTGGTCCTAAACCTTCAGTGCTGGTAAACTAACATCTGGATTCTGAAGTCAGTTCTTTGTCAAACAGGAAACCAGAGTCCAGATGTGAGGACTGGATCAGCAGCATTCTGGACTGACTGCAGCTGTCTGATGGACTTCATAGATAAACCTGTGTGGACACCATCACAGTACATGTAGACTACTGAAGATGGAAAAGTCCTGTGACAGTGTGTGTGACTGTGTGTGTGCGGGTGTGTGACAATGTGTGTGACTGTGTGTGTGCGGGTGTGTGACTGTGTGTGTGACTGTGTGTGTGACTGTGTGTGCAGGTGTGTGACTGTGTGTGTGACTGTGTGTGTGACTGTGTGTGTGACTGTGTGTGTGACTGTGTGTGTGCGGGTGTGTGACAGTGTGAGTGACTGTGTGTGTGCGGGTGTGTGACAGGGTGTGTGACTGTGTGTGCGGGTGTGTGACTGTGTGTGTGCGGGTGTGTGACAGTGTGTGTGACTGTGTGTGTGCGGGTGTGTGACAGTGTGTGTGACTGTGTGTGCGGGTGTGTGACAGTGTGTGTGTGCGGGTGTGTGACAGTGTGTGTGTGCGGGTGTGTGACAATGTGAGTGACTGTGTGTGTGCGGGTGTGTGACAGGGTGTGTGACTGTGTGTGCGGGTGTGTGACTGTGTGTGTGCGGGTGTGTGACAGTGTGTGTGACTGTGTGTGCGGGTGTGTGACTGTGTGT
>JALJCO010000547.1:167500-190000 GCA_023101725.1 Atherinomorus stipes | reverse complement strand
ATATAAGTTTGTATGCGTGTATGTGTACATATATATAAATACACACACACACACACACACACATATATATATATATATATATATATATATATATATATATATATATATATATATATATATATATATATATATATATATTCAGCACCCCATATCTGTCAAGTGTTCACTGGTACCTTGGGCGATGGGTTGATTAAGTATGCTCTATTTATATTTTATTCTATACCAATATTTTATCATATTAAATTATATTATATTATTTTATATTATATAACATTATATTATATTATTATACTTTATAACATTATATTATCATATGTATTTTCTTTGCTTACTAACAGCATAAAAACATTTCATGATATGCAGACTGTATAAAATATTTAGGAAACATAAATAATGAATGTCTGTAGGTCATTAAAAATGGACCAGGGGTAAAAGAGAAGTATCACAGAATTACTTATTACATTATTGTGAGTTATTTAAAGTACTATACTTTGGAGAGTTAATACTGTGTTGTATCACTGATGACTAATCAGATCAGAGTAGAATTGTGCATTTGTACGGTGAATTTAATAATTAAAACAGATAAATGCTGATAGTTCTGGAGCAGACGAGCGGTCCGTGTTCAGGGCGGCGTGTTTTCCAGCCGTGCTGTTTCATTCCCGAGGTGATGCCGTGTGTGTGTGTGTGTGTTTGTGTGTGTGTGATGTGTGTGTTTGTGTGTGTGTGTGTGTGTGTGTTTGTGTGTGTGATGCCGTGTGTGTGTGTGTGTGTGTTTGTGTGTGAGTGATGTGTGTGTGTGTGTGTGTGTGTGTGTGTGTGTGTTTGTGTGTGTGATGCCATGTGTGTGTGTGTGTCAGTCACGTTTCAACACGCCAGCCCTCAGACCTGCTGCTACACGACTGCTTTCAGCACCTCCACAACCTCCGCTATGTTCCCATAATCACCAGTTCCAGCTGTCTGGCCATGAACCTGTCTGCTCTTCTGCCCCCCATCTCAGCCACCGTGACGCCCCCCCCCCCCCCCCCTCCAGCTGCTATGAAACTCCCCCCTGTCATGCTTCTACAGATGAGGAGTTTCTGAATAAAATGTTCTGTGGCTCCTTTCCAGATTCGGATTAGGTTCTGACTAAGGTTTTGATTGTTCTTGGTAATGGTCAAAGATCCTTGTTTAGGATCTAAATGACTGCAGTGAAGCCGTACTGGTTCTTTATAAGGTTCTAAGCCGTACTGGTTCTTTATAAGGTTCTAAGCCGTACTGGTTCTTTATAAGGTTCTAAGGTACTGGTTCTTTATAAGCACTGGTTCTTTATAAGGTTCTAAGCCGTACTGGTTCTTTATAAGGTTCTAAGCCGCACTGGTTCTTTATAAGGTTCTAAGCCGTACTGGTTCTTTATAAGGTTCTAAGCCGTACTGGTTCTTTATAAGGTTCTAAGCTGCACTGGTTCTTTATAAGGTTCTAAGCCGTACTGGTTCTTTATAAGGTTCTAAGCTGTACTGGTTCTTTATAAGGTTCTAAGCCGTACTGGTTCTTTATAAGGTTCTAAGCCGCACTGGTTCTTTATAAGGTTCTAAGCCGTACTGGTTCTTTATAAGGTTCTAAGCCGTACTGGTTCTTTATAAGGTTCTAAGCCGTACTGGTTCTTTATAAGGTTCTAAGCCGCACTGGTTCTTTATAAGGTTCTAAGCCGTACTGGTTCTTTATAAGGTTCTTTTGATTTCACCAAACTTACCCACTAATTTACAACCAGGTTCTGCTGGTTCATGATGATCTGAGGAGACGTTCTTGAGGAAATTCTGTGAATTGGAGCTGTTGATGGTTTTGGGATGGTTCCCTGTGGGGTTAAAAAGATTCATAGTCCGTATGATGAGGTTCTCCTTGTACCTTCAAAAGAGGTGTCAAAGTTTCTTGTTAAGGTTGCAGGAATTCATGACAAGGTTCTACTGATACCTGCAGCACGTGCACCAGTGCTGGTTAAACATTACTGGTCCAGCACGTGCACCAGTGCTGGTTTAACCTTACTGGTCCAGCACGTGCACCAGTGCTGGTTTAACCTTACTGGTCCAGCACGTGCACCAGTGCTGGTTTAACCTTACTGGTACAGCACGTGCACCAGTGCTGGTTTAACCTTACTGGTACAGCACGTGCACCAGTGCTGGTTTAACCTTACTGGTACAGCACGTGCACCAGTGCTGGTTTAACCTTACTGGTACAGCACGTGCACCAGTGCTGGTTTAATGTTACTGGTACAGCACGTGCACCAGTGCTGGTTTAACAATACTGGTCCAGCACGTGCACCAGTGCTGGTTTAATGTTACTGGTACAGCATGTGCACCAGTACTGGTTTAATGTTACTGGTAAGCACGTGCACCGGTGCTGGTTTAACCTTACTGGTAAAGCACGTGCACCAGTGCTGGTTTAAGGTTACTGGTAAAGCACGTGCACCAGTGCTGGTTTAACCTTACTGGTACAGCACGTGCACCAGTGCTGGTTTAACAATACTGGTCCAGCACGTGCACCAGTGCTGGTTTAACAATACTGGTCCAGCACGTGCACCAGTGCTGGTTTAACCTTACTGGTACAGCACGTGAACCAGTGCTGGTTTAACCTTACTGGTCCAGCACGTGCACCAGTGCTGGTTTAACAATACTGGTCCAGCACGTGCACCAGTGCTGGTTTAACAATACTGGTCCAGCACGTGCACCAGTGCTGGTTTAACAATACTGGTCCAGCACGTGCACCAGTGCTGGTTTAACCTTACTGGTCCAGCACGTGAACCAGTGCTGGTTTAACCTTACTGGTCCAGCACGTGCACCAGTGCTGGTTTAACAATACTGGTCCAGCACGTGCACCAGTGCTGGTTTAACAATACTGGTCCAGCACGTGCACCAGTGCTGGTTTAACCTTACTGGTCCAGCACGTGCACCAGTGCTGGTTTAACAATACTGGTCCAGCACGTGCACCAGTGCTGGTTTAACCTTACTGGTCCAGCACGTGCACCAGTGCTGGTTTAACCTTACTGGTCCAGCACGTGCACCAGTGCTGGTTTAACCTTACTGGTCCAGCACGTGCACCAGTGCTGGTTTAACAATACTGGTCCAGCACGTGCACCAGTGCTGGTTTAAGGTTACTGGTACAGCACGTGCACCAGTGCTGGTTTAAGGTTACTGGTACAGCACGTGCACCAGTGCTGGTTTAACCTTACTGGTCCAGCACGTGCACCAGTGCTGGTTTAATGTTACTGGTCCAGCATGTGCACCAGCGCTGGTTTAATGTTACTGGTACAGCACGTGCACCAGTGCTGGTTTAACCTTACTGGTCCAGCACGTGCACCAGCGCTGGTTTAATGTTACTGGTACAGCACGTGCACCAGTGCTGGTTTAACCTTACTGGTACAGCACGTGCACCAGTGCTGGTTTAATGTTACTGGTCCAGCACATGCACCAGTGCTGGTTAAACGTTACTGGTACAGCACGTGCACCAGTGCTGGTTTAACCTTACTGGTACAGCACGTGCACCAGCGCTGGTTTAATGTTACTGGTACAGCACGTGCACCAGTGCTGGTTTAACAATACTGGTCCAGCACGTGCACCAGTGCTGGTTTAATGTTACTGGTACAGCACGTGCACCAGTGCTGGTTTAACCTTACTGGTACAGCACGTGCACCAGTGCTGGTTTAAGGTTACTGGTAAAGCACGTGCACCAGTGCTGGTTTAACCTTACTGGTAAAGCACGTGCACCAGTGCTGGTTTAAGGTTACTGGTAAAGCACGTGCACCAGTGCTGGTTTAACCTTACTGGTACAGCACGTGCACCAGTGCTGGTTTAACAATACTGGTCCAGCACGTGCACCAGTGCTGGTTTAACAATACTGGTCCAGCACGTGCACCAGTGCTGGTTTAACCTTACTGGTACAGCACGTGAACCAGTGCTGGTTTAACCTTACTGGTCCAGCACGTGCACCAGTGCTGGTTTAACAATACTGGTCCAGCACGTGCACCAGTGCTGGTTTAACAATACTGGTCCAGCACGTGCACCAGTGCTGGTTTAACCTTACTGGTCCAGCACGTGCACCAGTGCTGGTTTAACAATACTGGTCCAGCACGTGCACCAGTGCTGGTTTAACCTTACTGGTCCAGCACGTGCACCAGTGCTGGTTTAACCTTACTGGTCCAGCACGTGCACCAGTGCTGGTTTAACCTTACTGGTACAGCACGTGCACCAGTGCTGGTTTAACATTACTGGTCCAGCACGTGCACCAGTGCTGGTTTAACAATACTGGTCCAGCACGTGCACCAGTGCTGGTTTAACAATACTGGTCCAGCACGTGCACCAGTGCTGGTTTAAGGTTACTGGTACAGCACGTGCACCAGTGCTGGTTTAACGTTACTGGTCCAGCACGTGCACCAGTGCTGGTTTAATGTTACTGGTCCAGCACGTGCACCAGTGCTGGTTTAATGTTACTGGTCCAGCACGTGCACCAGTGCTGGTTTAACGTTACTGGTACAGCACGTGCACCAGTGCTGGTTTAACCTTACTGGTCCAGCACGTGCACCAGTGCTGGTTTAACCTTACTGGTCCAGCACATGCACCAGTGCTGGTTTAACCTTACTGGTACAGCACGTGCACCAGTGCTGGTTTAATGTTACTGGTCCAGCACGTGCACCAGTGCTGGTTTAACCTTACTGGTACAGCACGTGCACCAGTGCTGGTTTAATGTTACTGGTCCAGCACGTGCACCAGTGCTGGTTTAACCTTACTGGTACAGCACGTGCACCAGTGCTGGTTTAACGTTACTGGTACAGCACGTGCACCAGTGCTGGTTTAACCTTACTGGTACAGCACGTGCACCAGTGCTGGTTTAACGTTACTGGTCCAGCACGTGCACCAGTGCTGGTTTAACATTACTGGTCCAGCACGTGCACCAGTGCTGGTTTAACGTTACTGGTCCAGCACGTGCACCAGTGCTGGTTTAACCTTACTGGTCCAGCACGTGCACCAGTGCTGGTTTAACCTTACTGGTCCAGCACGTGCACCAGTGCTGGTTTAACCTTACTGGTCCAGCACGTGCACCAGTGCTGGTTTAATGTTACTGGTCCAGCACGTGCACCAGTGCTGGTTTAACAATACTGGTCCAGCACGTGCACCAGTGCTGGTTTAAGGTTACTGGTAAAGCACGTGCACCAGTGCTGGTTTAACCTTACTGGTACAGCACGTGCACCAGTGCTGGTTTAACGTTACTGGTACAGCACGTGCACCAGTGCTGGTTTAACCTTACTGGTCCAGCACGTGCACCAGTGCTGGTTTAACGTTACTGGTCCAGCACGTGCACCAGTGCTGGTTTAACGTTACTGGTCCAGCACGTGCACCAGTGCTGGTTTAACCTTACTGGTCCAGCACGTGCACCAGTGCTGGTTTAACCTTACTGGTCCAGCACGTGCACCAGTGCTGGTTTAACGTTACTGGTCCAGCACGTGCACCAGTGCTGGTTTAACGTTACTGGTACAGCACGTGCACCAGTGCTGGTTTAACCTTTACTGGTCCAGCACGTGCACCAGTGCTGGTTTAATGTTACTGGTCCAGCACGTGCACCAGTGCTGGTTTAACCTTACTGGTCCAGCACGTGCACCAGTGCTGGTTTAACCTTACTGGTCCAGCACGTGCACCAGTGCTGGTTTAACCTTACTGGTACAGCACGTGCACCAGTGCTGGTTTAATGTTACTGGTCCAGCACGTGCACCAGTGCTGGTTTAATGTTACTGGTACAGCACGTGCACCAGTGCTGGTTTAACCTTACTGGTCCAGCACGTGCACCAGTGCTGGTTTAACGTTACTGGTCCAGCACGTGCACCAGTGCTGGTTTAACGTTACTGGTCCAGCACGTGCACCAGTGCTGGTTTAACCTTACTGGTACAGCACGTGCACCAGTGCTGGTTTAACCTTACTGGTCCAGCACGTGCACCAGTGCTGGTTTAACGTTACTGGTCCAGCACGTGCACCAGTGCTGGTTTAATGTTACTGGTCCAGCACGTGCACCAGTGCTGGTTTAACCTTACTGGTCCAGCACGTGCACCAGTGCTGGTTTAACCTTACTGGTCCAGCACGTGCACCAGTGCTGGTTTAACCTTACTGGTCCAGCACGTGCACCAGTGCTGGTTTAACGTTACTGGTACAGCACGTGCACCAGTGCTGGTTTAACGTTACTGGTCCAGCACGTGCACCAGTGCTGGTTTAACCTTACTGGTCCAGCACGTGCACCAGTGCTGGTTTAATGTTACTGGTCCAGCACGTGCACCAGTGCTGGTTTAATGTTACTGGTCCAGCACGTGCACCAGTGCTGGTTTAACCTTACTGGTACAGCACGTGCACCAGTGCTGGTTTAATGTTACTGGTCCAGCACGTGCACCAGTGCTGGTTTAATGTTACTGGTCCAGCACGTGCACCAGTGCTGGTTTAACCTTACTGGTCCAGCACGTGCACCAGTGCTGGTTTAACCTTACTGGTACAGCACGTGCACCAGTGCTGGTTTAACGTTACTGGTCCAGCACGTGCACCAGTGCTGGTTTAACATTACTGGTCCAGCACGTGCACCAGTGCTGGTTTAACCTTACTGGTGCAGCACGTGCACCAGTGCTGGTTTAATGTTACTGGTCCAGCACGTGCACCAGTGCTGGTTTAACAATACTGGTCCAGCACGTGCACCAGTGCTGGTTTAAGGTTACTGGTACAGCACGTGCACCAGTGCTGGTTTAACGTTACTGGTCCAGCACGTGCACCAGTGCTGGTTTAACATTACTGGTCCAGCACGTGCACCAGTGCTGGTTTAACGTTACTGGTCCAGCACGTGCACCAGTGCTGGTTTAACCTTACTGGTACAGCACGTGCACCAGTGCTGGTTTAACGTTACTGGTCCAGCACGTGCACCAGTGCTGGTTTAACATTACTGGTCCAGCACGTGCACCAGTGCTGGTTTAACCTTACTGGTCCAGCACGTGCACCAGTGCTGGTTTAACAATACTGGTCCAGCACGTGCACCAGTGCTGGTTTAACGTTACTGGTCCAGCACGTGCACCAGTGCTGGTTTAACCTTACTGGTCCAGCACGTGCACCAGTGCTGGTTTAACCTTACTGGTCCAGCACGTGCACCAGTGCTGGTTTAACGTTACTGGTCCAGCACGTGCACCAGTGCTGGTTTAATGTTACTGGTCCAGCACGTGCACCAGTGCTGGTTTAACCTTACTGGTCCAGCACGTGCACCAGTGCTGGTTTAACCTTACTGGTCCAGCACGTGCACCAGTGCTGGTTTAACGTTACTGGTCCAGCACGTGCACCAGTGCTGGTTTAACGTTACTGGTCCAGCACGTGCACCAGTGCTGGTTTAACGTTACTGGTCCAGCACGTGCACCAGTGCTGGTTTAACGTTACTGGTCCAGCACGTGCACCAGTGCTGGTTTAACCTTACTGGTCCAGCACGTGCACCAGTGCTGGTTTAACCTTACTGGTCCAGCACGTGCACCAGTGCTGGTTTAACGTTACTGGTCCAGCACGTGCACCAGTGCTGGTTTAACCTTACTGGTACAGCACGTGCACCAGTGCTGGTTTAACCTTACTGGTACAGCACGTGCACCAGTGCTGGTTTAACGTTACTGGTCCAGCACGTGCACCAGTGCTGGTTTAACGTTACTGGTCCAGCACGTGCACCAGTGCTGGTTTAACCTTACTGGTACAGCACGTGCACCAGTGCTGGTTTAACCTTACTGGTGCAGCACGTGCACCAGTGCTGGTTTAATGTTACTGGTCCAGCACGTGCACCAGTGCTGGTTTAACATTACTGGTCCAGCACGTGCACCAGTGCTGGTTTAACCTTACTGGTCCAGCACGTGCACCAGTGCTGGTTTAACGTTACTGGTCCAGCACGTGCACCAGTGCTGGTTTAATGTTACTGGTACAGCACGTGCACCAGTGCTGGTTTAACCTTACTGGTCCAGCACGTGCACCAGTGCTGGTTTAAGGTTACTGGTACAGCACGTGCACCAGTGCTGGTTTAAGGTTACTGGTACAGCACGTGCACCAGTGCTGGTTTAACCTTACTGGTCCAGCACGTGCACCAGTGCTGGTTTAACGTTACTGGTCCAGCACGTGCACCAGTGCTGGTTTAACCTTACTTGTCCAGCACGTGCACCAGTGCTGGTTTAACGTTACTGGTCCAGCACGTGCACCAGCGCTGGTTTAACCTTACTGGTACAGCACGTGCACCAGTGCTGGTTTAACCTTACTGGTCCAGCACGTGCACCAGTGCTGGTTTAACCTTACTGGTACAGCACGTGCACCAGTGCTGGTTTAATGTTACTGGTCCAGCACGTGCACCAGCGCTGGTTTAATGTTACTGGTACAGCACGTGCACCAGTGCTGGTTTAACCTTACTGGTACAGCACGTGCACCAGTGCTGGTTTAATGTTACTGGTCCAGCACGTGCACCAGTGCTGGTTTAACGTTACTGGTCCAGCACGTGCACCAGTGCTGGTTTAACGTTACTGGTCCAGCACGTGCACCAGCGCTGGTTTAACCTTACTGGTACAGCACGTGCACCAGTGCTGGTTTAACGTTACTGGTCCAGCACGTGCACCAGTGCTGGTTTAACCTTACTGGTACAGCACGTGCACCAGCGCTGGTTTAACCTTACTGGTACAGCACGTGCACCAGTGCTGGTTTAACGTTACTGGTACAGCACGTGCACCAGTGCTGGTTTAATGTTGCTGGTACAGCACGTGCACCAGTGCTGGTTTAAGGTTACTGGTCCAGCACGTGCACCAGTGCTGGTTTAACCTTACTGGTCCAGCACGTGCGCCAGTGCTGGTTTAACCTTACTGGTCCAGCACGTGCACCAGCGCTGGTTTAACCTTACTGGTACAGCACGTGCACCAGTGCTGGTTTAACGTTACTGGTCCAGCACATGCACCAGTGCAGGTTTAACATTACTGGTCCAGCACGTGCACCAGCGCTGGTTTAACCTTACTGGTACAGCACGTGCACCAGTGCTGGTTTAACCTTACTGGTCCAGCACGTGCACCAGTGCTGGTTTAACCTTACTGGTACAGCACGTGCACCAGTGCTGGTTTAAGGTTACTGGTCCAGCACGTGCACCAGTGCTGGTTTAACAATACTGGTCCAGCACGTGCACCAGTGCTGGTTTAATGTTACTGGTCCAGCACGTGCACCAGTGCTGGTTTAACCTTACTGGTCCAGCACGTGCACCAGTGCTGGTTTAACGTTACTGGTACAGCACGTGCACCAGTGCTGGTTTAACGTTACTGGTACAGCACGTGCACCAGTGCTGGTTTAAGGTTACTGGTCCAGCACGTGCACCAGTGCTGGTTTAACCTTACTGGTCCAGCACGTGCACCAGTGCTGGTTTAACGTTACTGGTCTAGCACATGCACCAGTGCAGGTTTAACATTACTGGTCCAGCACGTGCACCAGCGCTGGTTTAACCTTACTGGTACAGCACGTGCACCAGTGCTGGTTTAACGTTACTGGTACAGCACGTGCACCAGTGCTGGTTTAATGTTACTGGTCCAGCACGTGCACCAGTGCTGGTTTAACGTTACTGGTCCAGCACGTGCACCAGTGCTGGTTTAACATTACTGGTAAAGCACGTGCACCAGTGCTGGTTTAACATTACTGGTCCAGCACGTGCACCAGTGCTGGTTTAACGTTACTGGTACAGCACGTGCACCAGCGCTGGTTTAACCTTACTGGTCCAGCACGTGCACCAGCGCTGGTTTAACCTTACTGGTACAGCACGTGCACCAGTGCTGGTTTAACCTTACTGGTACAACACGTGCACCAGCGCTGGTTTAACCTTACTGGTACAGCACGTGCACCAGTGCTGGTTTAATGTTACTGGTCCAGCACATGCACCAGCGCTGGTTTAACCTTACTGGTACAGCACGTGCACCAGTGCTGGTTTAACCTTACTGGTCCAGCACATGCACCAGCGCTGGTTTAACCTTACTGGTACAGCACGTGCACCAGTGCTGGTTTAACATTACTGGTACAGCACGTGCACCAGTGCTGGTTTAACCTTACTGGTACAGCACGTGCACCAGTGCTGGTTTAATGTTACTGGTACAGCACGTGCACCAGTGCTGGTTTAATGTTACTGGTCCAGCACGTGCACCAGTGCTGGTTTAATGTTACTGGTCCAGCACGTGCACCAGTGCTGGTTTAATGTTACTGGTCCAGCACGTGCACCAGTGCTGGTTTAACGTTACTGGTACAGCACGTGCACCAGTGCTGGTTTAATGTTACTGGTCCAGCACGTGCACCAGTGCTGGTTTAACGTTACTGGTCCAGCACGTGCACCAGTGCTGGTTTAATGTTACTGGTCCAGCACGTGCACCAGTGCTGGTTTAACAATACTGGTACAGCACGTGCACCAGTGCTGGTTTAACCTTACTGGTCCAGCACGTGCACCAGTGCTGGTTTAACAATACTGGTCCAGCACGTGCACCAGTGCTGGTTTAAGGTTACTGGTACAGCACGTGCACCAGTGCTGGTTTAAGGTTACTGGTACAGCACGTGCACCAGTGCTGGTTTAACCTTACTGGTCCAGCACGTGCACCAGTGCTGGTTTAACGTTACTGGTCCAGCACGTGCACCAGTGCTGGTTTAACAATACTGGTCCAGCACGTGCACCAGTGCTGGTTTAACCTTACTGGTCCAGCACGTGCACCAGTGCTGGTTTAACCTTACTGGTACAGCACGTGCACCAGTGCTGGTTTAATGTTACTGGTCCAGCACGTGCACCAGTGCTGGTTTAACGTTACTGGTCCAGCACGTGCACCAGTGCTGGTTTAACCTTACTGGTCCAGCACGTGCACCAGTGCTGGTTTAACCTTACTGGTACAGCACGTGCACCAGTGCTGGTTTAACGTTACTGGTCCAGCACGTGCACCAGTGCTGGTTTAACCTTACTGGTCCAGCACGTGCACCAGTGCTGGTTTAACAATACTGGTCCAGCACGTGCACCAGTGCTGGTTTAAGGTTACTGGTACAGCACGTGCACCAGTGCTGGTTTAACCTTACTGGTACAGCACGTGCACCAGTGCTGGTTTAACGTTACTGGTCCAGCACGTGCACCAGTGCTGGTTTAACGTTACTGGTCCAGCACGTGCACCAGTGCTGGTTTAACGTTACTGGTCCAGCACGTGCACCAGTGCTGGTTTAACCTTACTGGTACAGCACGTGCACCAGTGCTGGTTTAACCTTACTGGTACAGCACGTGCACCAGTGCTGGTTTAACCTTACTGGTCCAGCACGTGCACCAGTGCTGGTTTAACGTTACTGGTACAGCACGTGCACCAGTGCTGGTTTAACGTTACTGGTACAGCACGTGCACCAGTGCTGGTTTAATGTTACTGGTACAGCACGTGCACCAGTGCTGGTTTAACGTTACTGGTCCAGCACGTGCACCAGTGCTGGTTTAACCTTACTGGTCCAGCACGTGCACCAGTGCTGGTTTAACGTTACTGGTACAGCACGTGCACCAGTGCTGGTTTAACCTTACTGGTCCAGCACGTGCACCAGTGCTGGTTTAACCTTACTGGTCCAGCACGTGCACCAGTGCTGGTTTAACCTTACTGGTACAGCACGTGCACCAGTGCTGGTTTAACCTTACTGGTCCAGCACGTGCACCAGTGCTGGTTTAACGTTACTGGTACAGCACGTGCACCAGTGCTGGTTTAACCTTACTGGTCCAGCACGTGCACCAGTGCTGGTTTAACGTTACTGGTACAGCACGTGCACCAGCGCTGGTTTAACCTTACTGGTCCAGCACGTGCACCAGTGCTGGTTTAACATTACTGGTCCAGCACGTGCAGCAGTGCTGGTTTAACCTTACTGGTACAGCACGTGCACCAGTGCTGGTTTAACGTTACTGGTACAGCACGTGCACCAGTGCTGGTTTAACATTACTGGTCCAGCACGTGCACCAGTGCTGGTTTAACAATACTGGTCCAGCACGTGCACCAGTGCTGGTTTAATGTTACTGGTACAGCACGTGCACCAGTGCTGGTTTAACAATACTGGCCCAGCATGTGCACCAGTGCTGGTTTAACAATACTGGTCCAGCACGTGAACCAGTGCTGGTTTAACCTTACTGGTACAGCACGTGCACCAGTGCTGGTTTAACCTTACTGGTCCAGCACGTGCACCAGTGCTGGTTTAATGTTACTGGTCCAGCACGTGCACCAGTGCTGGTTTAAAGTTACTGGTCCAGCACGTGCACCAGTGCTGGTTTAACATTACTGGTCCAGCACGTGCACCAGTGCTGGTTTAACGTTACTGGTCCAGCACGTGCACCAGTGCTGGTTTAACCTTACTGGTCCAGCACGTGCACCAGTGCTGGTTTAACCTTACTGGTACAGCACGTGCACCAGTGCTGGTTTAACCTTACTGGTACAGCACGTGCACCAGTGCTGGTTTAACCTTACTGGTCCAGCACGTGCACCAGTGCTGGTTTAACCTTACTGGTCCAGCACGTGCACCAGTGCTGGTTTAACCTTACTGGTACAGCACGTGCACCAGTGCTGGTTTAATGTTACTGGTCCAGCACGTGCACCAGTGCTGGTTTAATGTTACTGGTACAGCACGTGCACCAGTGCTGGTTTAACCTTACTGGTACAGCACGTGCACCAGTGCTGGTTTAACGTTACTGGTCCAGCACGTGCACCAGTGCTGGTTTAACCTTACTGGTACAGCACGTGCACCAGTGCTGGTTTAACCTTACTGGTACAGCACGTGCACCAGTGCTGGTTTAATGTTACTGGTACAGCACGTGCACCAGTGCTGGTTTAATGTTACTGGTACAGCACGTGCACCAGTGCTGGTTTAATGTTACTGGTACAGCACGTGCACCAGTGCTGGTTTAACCTTACTGGTCCAGCACGTGCACCAGTGCTGGTTTAACCTTACTGGTCCAGCACGTGCACCAGTGCTGGTTTAACGTTACTGGTACAGCACGTGCACCAGTGCTGGTTTAACCTTACTGGTCCAGCACGTGCACCAGTGCTGGTTTAACGTTACTGGTACAGCACGTGCACCAGTGCTGGTTTAATGTTGCTGGTACAGCACGTGCACCAGTGCTGGTTTAACATTACTGGTACAGCACGTGCACCAGTGCTGGTTTAATGTTGCTGGTACAGCACGTGCACCAGTGCTGGTTTAACAATACTGGTCCAGCACGTGCACCAGTGCTGGTTTAACGTTACTGGTACAGCACGTGCACCAGTGCTGGTTTAACGTTACTGGTACAGCACGTGCACCAGTGCTGGTTTAACGTTACTGGTCCAGCACGTGCACCAGTGCTGGTTTAACGTTACTGGTCCAGCACGTGCACCAGTGCTGGTTTAACGTTACTGGTCCAGCACGTGCACCAGTGCTGGTTTAACCTTACTGGTACAGCACGTGCACCAGTGCTGGTTTAACGTTACTGGTCCAGCACGTGCACCAGTGCTGGTTTAACATTACTGGTCCAGCACGTGCACCAGTGCTGGTTTAACCTTACTGGTACAGCACGTGCACCAGCGCTGGTTTAACCTTACTGGTCCAGCACGTGCACCAGCGCTGGTTTAACCTTACTGGTCCAGCACGTGCACCAGTGCTGGTTTAATGTTACTGGTCCAGCACATGCACCAGCGCTGGTTTAACCTTACTGGTAAAGCACGTGCACCAGTGCTGGTTTAACCTTACTGGTCCAGCACATGCACCAGCGCTGGTTTAACCTTACTGGTACAGCACGTGCACCAGTGCTGGTTTAATGTTACTGGTCCAGCACGTGCACCAGTGCTGGTTTAATGTTACTGGTCCAGCACGTGCACCAGTGCTGGTTTAACGTTACTGGTCCAGCACGTGCACCAGTGCTGGTTTAATGTCACTGGTCCAGCACATGCACCAGTGCTGGTTTAACAATACTGGTACAGCACATGCACCAGTGCTGGTTTAACATTACTGGTCCAGCACGTGCACCAGTGCTGGTTTAACCTTACTGGTCCAGCACGTGCACCAGTGCTGGTTTAACGTTACTGGTCCAGCACGTGCACCAGTGCTGGTTTAACAATACTGGTCCAGCACGTGCACCAGTGCTGGTTTAATGTTACTAGTACAGCACGTGCACCAGTGCTGGTTTAACAATACTGGTACAGCACGTGCACCAGTGCTGGTTTAACATTACTGGTCCAGCACGTGCACCAGTGCTGGTTTAATGTTACTGGTCCAGCACGTGCACCAGTGCTGGTTTAACCTTACTGGTCCAGCACGTGCACCAGTGCTGGTTTAATGTCACTGGTCCAGCACGTGCACCAGTGCTGGTTTAACAATACTGGTACAGCACGTGCACCAGTGCTGGTTTAATGTTACTGGTACAGCACGTGCACCAGTGCTGGTTTAATGTCACTGGTCCAGCACGTGCACCAGTGCTGGTTTAACAATACTGGTACAGCACGTGCACCAGTGCTGGTTTAATGTCACTGGTCCAGCACGTGCACCAGTGCTGGTTTAACAATACTGGTCCAGCACGTGCACCAGTGCTGGTTTAACATTACTGGTCCAGCACGTGCACCAGTGCTGGTTTAACGTTACTGGTACAGCACGTGCACCAGTGCTGGTTTAATGTTACTGGTCCAGCACGTGCACCAGTGCTGGTTTAACAATACTGGTACAGCACGTGCACCAGTGCTGGTTTAACGTTACTGGTCCAGCACGTGCACCAGTGCTGGTTTAACCTTACTGGTCCAGCACGTGCACCAGTGCTGGTTTAACAATACTGGTACAGCACGTGCACCAGTGCTGGTTTAAGGTTACTGGTCCAGCACGTGCACCAGTGCTGGTTTAAAAATACTGGTACAGCACGTGCACCAGTGCTGGTTTAACATTACTGGTCCAGCACGTGCACCAGTGCTGGTTTAACCTTACTAGTCCAGCACGTGCACCAGTGCTGGTTTAATGTTACTGGTACAGCACGTGCACCAGTGCTGGTTTAACATTACTGGTCCAGCACGTGCACCAGTGCTGGTTGAACCTTACTGGTCCAGCACGTGCACCAGTGCTGGTTTAACAATACTGGTAAAGCACGTGCACCAGTGCTGGTTTAATGTTTACTGATCCAGCACATGCACCAGTGCTGGTTTAACGTTACTGGTACAGCACGTGCACTAGTGCTGGTTTAACGTTACTGGTAAAGCACGTGCACCAGTGCTGGTTTAATGTTACTGGTAAAGCACGTGCACCAGTGCTGGTTTAACGTTACTGGTAAAGCACGTGCACCAGTGCTGGTTTAATGTTACTGGTCCAGCACGTGCACCAGTGCTGGTTTAACCTTACTGGTCCAGCACGTGCACCAGTGCTGGTTTAATGTTTACTGATCCAGCACGTGCACCAGTGCTGGTTTAACGTTACTGGTCAAGCACGTGCACCAGTGCTGGTTTAATGTTACTGGTACAGCACGTGCACCAGTGCTGGTTTAACATTACTGGTCCAGCACGTGCACCAGAGCTGGTTTAATGTTTACTGATCCAGCACATGCACCAGTGCTGGTTTAACGTTACTGGTACAGCACGTGCACTAGTGCTGGTTTAACGTTACTGGTAAAGCACGTGCACCAGTGCTGGTTTAATGTTACTGGTACAGCACATGCACCAGTGCTGGTTTAACCTTACTGGTCCAGCACGTGCACCAGTGCTGGTTTAATGTTACTGGTCCAGCACGTGCACCAGTGCTGGTTTAACGTTACTGGTAAAGCACGTGCACCAGTGCTGGTTTAATGTTACTGGTCCAGCACGTGCACCAGTGCTGGTTTAACCTTACTGGTCCAGCACGTGCACCAGTGCTGGTTTAATGTTACTGGTCCAGCACGTGCACCAGTGCTGGTTTAACCTTACTGGTACAGCACGTGCACCAGTGCTGGTTTAATGTTTACTGATCCAGCACGTGCACTAGTGCTGGTTTAACGTTACTGGTAAAGCACGTGCACCAGTGCTGGTTTAATGTTACTGGTACAGCACGTGCACCAGTGCTGGTTTAACGTTACTGGTACAGCACGTGCACCAGTGCTGGTTTAACATTACTGGTACAGCACGTGCACCAGTGCTGGTTTAATGTTTACTGATCCAGCACGTGCACCAGTGCTGGTTTAAGGTTACTGGTACAGCACGTGCACCAGTGCTGGTTTAATGTTACTGGTCCAGCACGTGCACCAGTGCTGGTTTAACGTTACTGGTAAAGCACGTGCACCAGTGCTGGTTTAATGTTACTGGTAAAGCACGTGCACCAGTGCTGGTTTAACGTTACTGGTAAAGCACGTGCACCAGTGCTGGTTTAATGTTACTGGTCCAGCACGTGCACCAGTGCTGGTTTAACCTTACTGGTACAGCACGTGCACCAGTGCTGGTTTAATGTTACTGGTCCAGCACGTGCACCAGTGCTGGTTTAATGTTACTGGTCCAGCACGTGCACTAGTGCTGGTTTAATGTCACTGGTCCAGCACGTGCACCAGTGCTGGTTTAACAATACTGGTACAGCACGTGCACCAGTGCTGGTTTAACAATACTGGTACAGCACGTGCACCAGTGCTGGTTTAATGTCACTGGTCCAGCACGTGCACCAGTGCTGGTTTAACAATACTGGTACAGCACGTGCACCAGTGCTGGTTTAACAATACTGGTACAGCACGTGCACCAGTGCTGGTTTAACGTTACTGGTCCAGCACGTGCACCAGTGCTGGTTTAATGTCACTGGTCCAGCACGTGCACCAGTGCTGGTTTAACAATACTGGTACAGCACGTGCACCAGTGCTGGTTTAACCTTACTGGTCCAGCACGTGCACCAGTGCTGGTTTAACAATACTGGTCCAGCACGTGCACCAGTGCTGGTTTAATGTTACTGGTACAGCACGTGCACCAGTGCTGGTTTAACAATACTGGTACAGCACGTGCACCAGTGCTGGTTTAACATTACTGGTACAGCACGTGCACCAGTGCTGGTTTAATGTTGCTGGTACAGCACGTGCACCAGTGCTGGTTTAACAATACTGGTACAGCACGTGCACCAGTGCTGGTTTAACGTTACTGGTACAGCACGTGCACCAGTGCTGGTTTAATGTTGCTGGTACAGCACGTGCACCAGTGCTGGTTTAAGGTTACTGGTCCAGCACATGCACCAGTGCTGGTTTAACCTTACTGGTCCAGCACGTGCACCAGTGCTGGTTTAACCTTACTGGTCCAGCACGTGCACCAGTGCTGGTTTAACCTTACTGGTCCAGCACGTGCACCAGTGCTGGTTTAACCTTACTGGTCCAGCACGTGCACCAGCGCTGGTTTAACCTTACTGGTCTAGCACATGCACCAGTGCAGGTTTAACATTACTGGTCTAGCACATGCACCAGTGCAGGTTTAACGTTACTGGTCCAGCACGTGCACCAGTGCTGGTTTAACCTTACTGGTCCAGCACGTGCACCAGCGCTGGTTTAACCTTACTGGTACAGCACGTGCACCAGTGCTGGTTTAACATTACTGGTCCAGCACGTGCACCAGTGCTGGTTTAACCTTACTGGTCCAGCACGTGCACCAGTGCTGGTTTAACCTTACTGGTCCAGCACGTGCACCAGTGCTGGTTTAACATTACTGGTCCAGCACGTGCACCAGTGCTGGTTTAACGTTACTGGTCCAGCACGTGCACCAGTGCTGGTTTAACCTTACTGGTCCAGCACGTGCACCAGCGCTGGTTTAACCTTACTGGTCCAGCACGTGCACCAGCGCTGGTTTAACCTTACTGGTACAGCACGTGCACCAGTGCTGGTTTAACATTACTGGTCCAGCACGTGCACCAGTGCTGGTTTAACCTTACTGGTACAACACGTGCACCAGTGCTGGTTTAACATTACTGGTCCAGCACGTGCACCAGTGCTGGTTTAACGTTACTGGTACAGCACGTGCACCAGCGCTGGTTTAACCTTACTGGTCCAGCACGTGCACCAGTGCTGGTTTAATGTTACTGGTCCAGCACATGCACCAGCGCTGGTTTAACCTTACTGGTAAAGCACGTGCACCAGCGCTGGTTTAACCTTACTGGTACAGCACGTGCACCAGTGCTGGTTTAATGTTACTGGTCCAGCACGTGCACCAGTGCTGGTTTAATGTTACTGGTCCAGCACGTGCACCAGTGCTGGTTTAATGTTACTGGTCCAGCACGTGCACCAGTGCTGGTTTAACGTTACTGGTCCAGCACGTGCACCAGTGCTGGTTTAATGTCACTGGTCCAGCACATGCACCAGTGCTGGTTTAACAATACTGGTACAGCACGTGCACCAGTGCTGGTTTAACAATACTGGTACAGCACGTGCACCAGTGCTGGTTTAACCTTACTGGTCCAGCACGTGCACCAGTGCTGGTTTAATGTTACTGGTACAGCACGTGCACCAGTGCTGGTTTAACAATACTGGTCCAGCACGTGCACCAGTGCTGGTTTAATGTTACTGGTACAGCACGTGCACCAGTGCTGGTTTAACAATACTGGTACAGCACGTGCACCAGTGCTGGTTTAACATTACTGGTCCAGCACGTGCACCAGTGCTGGTTTAATGTTACTGGTCCAGCACGTGCACCAGTGCTGGTTTAACCTTACTGGTCCAGCACGTGCACCAGTGCTGGTTTAACAATACTGGTACAGCACGTGCACCAGTGCTGGTTTAACAATACTGGTACAGCACGTGCACCAGTGCTGGTTTAAAAATACTGGTACAGCACGTGCACCAGTGCTGGTTTAACATTACTGGTCCAGCACGTG
Source organism: Atherinomorus stipes (assembly GCA_023101725.1). Taxonomy (NCBI): domain Eukaryota; kingdom Metazoa; phylum Chordata; class Actinopteri; order Atheriniformes; family Atherinidae; genus Atherinomorus; species Atherinomorus stipes. Next base: position 171,164 of record JALJCO010000547.1, on the reverse strand, counting down.
CACCAGTGCTGGTTTAACCTTACTAGTCCAGCACGTGCACCAGTGCTGGTTTAATGTTACTGGTACAGCACGTGCACCAGCGCTGGTTTAACATTACTGGTCCAGCACGTGCACCAGTGCTGGTTGAACCTTACTGGTCCAGCACGTGCACCAGTGCTGGTTTAACAATACTGGTAAAGCACGTGCACCAGTGCTGGTTTAATGTTTACTGGTCCAGCACGTGCACCAGTGCTGGTTTAACGTTACTGGTACAGCACGTGCACTAGTGCTGGTTTAACGTTACTGGTAAAGCACGTGCACCAGTGCTGGTTCAATGTTACTGGTAAAGCACGTGCACCAGTGCTGGTTTAACGTTACTGGTAAAGCACGTGCACCAGTGCTGGTTTAATGTTACTGGTCCAGCACGTGCACTAGTGCTGGTTTAATGTTACTGGTCCAGCACGTGCACCAGTGCTGGTTTAACCTTACTGGTCCAGCACGTGCACCAGTGCTGGTTTAATGTTTACTGATCCAGCACGTGCACTAGTGCTGGTTTAACCTTACTGGTACAGCACGTGCACCAGTGCTGGTTTAACATTACTGGTCCAGCACGTGCACCAGAGCTGGTTTAATGTTTACTGATCCAGCACATGCACCAGTGCTGGTTTAACGTTACTGGTACAGCACGTGCACTAGTGCTGGTTTAACGTTACTGGTAAAGCACGTGCACCAGTGCTGGTTTAATGTTACTGGTAAAGCACGTGCACCAGTGCTGGTTTAACGTTACTGGTACAGCACGTGCACCAGCGCTGGTTTAATGTTACTGGTCCAGCACGTGCACTAGTGCTGGTTTAATGTTACTGGTCCAGCACGTGCACTAGTGCTGGTTTAATGTTACTGGTCCAGCACGTGCACCAGTGCTGGTTTAATGTTACTGGTCCAGCACGTGCACTAGTGCTGGTTTAATGTTACTGGTCCAGCACGTGCACTAGTGCTGGTTTAATGTTACTGGTCCAGCACGTGCACCAGTGCTGGTTTAACGTTTCTGGTCCAGCACGTGCACCAGTGCTGGTTTAATGTTACTGGTCCAGCACGTGCACCAGTGCTGGTTTAACCTTACTGGTCCAGCACGTGCACCAGTGCTGGTTTAATGTTTACTGATCCAGCACGTGCACTAGTGCTGGTTTAACGTTACTGGTAAAGCACGTGCACCAGTGCTGGTTTAATGTTACTGGTACAGCACGTGCACCAGTGCTGGTTTAACATTACTGGTACAGCACGTGCACCAGTGCTGGTTTAACGTTACTGGTCCAGCACGTGCACCAGTGCTGGTTTAACCTTACTGGTACAGCACGTGCACCAGTGCTGGTTTAACAATACTGGTCCAGCACGTGCACCAGTGCTGGTTTAATGTTACTGGTCCAGCACGTGCACCAGTGCTGGTTTAACCTTACTGGTCCAGCACGTGCACCAGTGCTGGTTTAACGTTAGTGGTACAGCACGTGCACCAGTGCTGGTTTAACCTTACTGGTCCAGCACGTGCACCAGTGCTGGTTTAACGTTACTGGTAAAGCACGTGCACCAGTGCTGGTTTAATGTTACTGGTCCAGCACGTGCACCAGTGCTGGTTTAACAATACTGGTACAGCACGTGCACCAGTGCTGGTTTAACAATACTGGTACAGCACGTGCACCAGTGCTGGTTTAACCTTACTGGTCCAGCACGTGCACCAGTGCTGGTTTAACAATACTGGTACAGCACGTGCACCAGTGCTGGTTTAACAATACTGGTACAGCACGTGCACCAGTGCTGGTTTAACCTTACTGGTCCAGCACGTGCACCAGTGCTGGTTTAACAATACTGGTCCAGCACGTGCACCAGTGCTGGTTTAATGTTACTGGTACAGCACGTGCACCAGTGCTGGTTTAACAATACTGGTACAGCACGTGCACCAGTGCTGGTTTAACGTTACTGGTCCAGCACGTGCACCAGTGCTGGTTTAATGTTACTGGTCCAGCACGTGCACCAGTGCTGGTTTAACCTTACTGGTCCAGCACGTGCACCAGTGCTGGTTTAATGTCACTGGTCCAGCACGTGCACCAGTGCTGGTTTAACAATACTGGTACAGCACGTGCACCAGTGCTGGTTTAATGTTACTGGTCCAGCACGTGCACCAGTGCTGGTTTAATGTTACTGGTCCAGCACGTGCACCAGTGCTGGTTTAACCTTACTGGTCCAGCACGTGCACCAGTGCTGGTTTAACCTTACTGGTCCAGCACGTGCACCAGTGCTGGTTTAACAATACTGGTACAGCACATGCACCAGTGCTGGTTTAAGGTTACTGGTCCAGCACGTGCACCAGTGCTGGTTTAACAATACTGGTACAGCACGTGCACCAGTGCTGGTTTAACATTACTGGTCCAGCACGTGCACCAGTGCTGGTTTAACCTTACTAGTCCAGCACGTGCACCAGTGCTGGTTTAATGTTACTGGTACAGCACGTGCACCAGTGCTGGTTTAACATTACTGGTCCAGCACGTGCACCAGTGCTGGTTTAACAATACTGGTAAAGCACGTGCACCAGTGCTGGTTTAATGTTTACTGATCCAGCACATGCACCAGTGCTGGTTTAACGTTACTGGTACAGCACGTGCACTAGTGCTGGTTTAACGTTACTGGTAAAGCACGTGCACCAGTGCTGGTTTAACGTTACTGGTACAGCACGTGCACTAGTGCTGGTTTAACGTTACTGGTAAAGCACGTGCACCAGTGCTGGTTTAATGTTACTGGTAAAGCACGTGCACCAGTGCTGGTTTAACGTTACTGGTAAAGCACGTGCACCAGTGCTGGTTTAATGTTACTGGTCCAGCACGTGCACTAGTGCTGGTTTAATGTTACTGGTCCAGCACGTGCACCAGTGCTGGTTTAACCTTACTGGTCCAGCACGTGCACCAGTGCTGGTTTAATGTTTACTGATCCAGCACGTGCACTAGTGCTGGTTTAACGTTACTGGTAAAGCACGTGCACCAGTGCTGGTTTAACAATACTGGTCCAGCACGTGCACCAGTGCTGGTTTAATGTTACTGGTCCAGCACGTGCACTAGTGCTGGTTTAATGTTACTGGTCCAGCACGTGCACCAGTGCTGGTTTAACCTTACTGGTCCAGCACGTGCACCAGTGCTGGTTTAATGTTTACTGATCCAGCACGTGCACTAGTGCTGGTTTAACGTTACTGGTAAAGCACGTGCACCAGTGCTGGTTTAACCTTACTGGTCCAGCACGTGCACCAGTGCTGGTTTAATGTTTACTGATCCAGCACGTGCACTAGTGCTGGTTTAACGTTACTGGTAAAGCACGTGCACCAGTGCTGGTTTAATGTTACTGGTACAGCACGTGCACCAGTGCTGGTTTAACATTACTGGTCCAGCACGTGCACCAGTGCTGGTTTAATGTTTACTGATCCAGCACGTGCACCAGTGCTGGTTTATCCTTACTGGTCCAGCACGTGCACCAGTGCTGGTTTAACGTTACTGGTCCAGCACGTGCACCAGTGCTGGTTTAACGTTACTGGTCCAGCACGTGCACTAGTGCTGGTTTAATGTTACTGGTCCAGCACGTGCACTAGTGCTGGTTTAACCTTACTGGTCCAGCACGTGCACCAGTGCTGGTTTAACGTTACTGGTAA
>JALJCO010000547.1:80000-160000 GCA_023101725.1 Atherinomorus stipes | reverse complement strand
TCTAGACCCGACTGATTGGTCAGCCGGCCGTTAAAGTCGGCCTGTCGTAGTTCTTTTCATAATAGTCGTAATCGGTTGGAGTTCTGACGATTATGTGGCGATTTATTCTTAAAGGTCGTAGCTGCAACTCTTTTCATGACATCTATTTTTAATAACCAAAATTAATTTAATAATAATAATAACCCATTTTTTATAACATACAAACAAATGTTTATCAATTTTGATGGGTCCCAAAAAATAAATAATATTTACCAACATGGGGATTTTTCCCCGTTAGCATTCGCTCTCACGTTGCTACGGTGATTACTCTGCGTAGTAACGGCACAGCGACAGAAATGCGTTCCTCACATTCACGCAGAGGATGAAGATGAGGATGAGGGTGATGAAGGCAGAAGTGGAAGTTTTTCTACCCCCCTACTCTTCTGTGTTGATTTTCATGAATGAGTAAACTCTGTAACTCCCCCCAGTTTCTGGTGGTATTGCTCCGTTTTGTCCGGAGCACTCCGGGTTTGTAAGCAATGGACACGACGGCGGACGAAACGGCCTCCGGATGCAGATCAAAGCGCCCGTGTCCGTATTTACTGCGGGGTTTGAATGGGCTTTTAAACTTGTTGCTGTCACATTTAATTTCTCTTAAAACATTAAATTTTGTGTCAGTCGAGCAGAATGATGTTGCATCGTTTGTCCAATAGATGGAGCTCTGATGACGCGGAGAAACAAAAATGCGCAAAGCAAGTTTAAAATAAATTAAAGATATTTTATGTCTTTTACTATATCTTTTTCATGAAGCGGACAATTAATCAGTTTCCAGAATTTTTTCTGCCAAACACTGGGATCAGAGTCGGGCTAATAAATCCATATTTGTTCGTGTGGTTACAGTAGTCCAGTGGTGTCCAACGTCGGTCCTGGAGGGACGCTGTCCCCGCGGTTTTCCACGCCTCCCTGCACCAGCACAGCTGACTCAGACTAAATGGATCTAAAAGCTGATGAATATGAGTCAGGTGTGAGTTGGAGACGGGAGACACGGAAAACCTGCAGGACTGTGGCCCTCGAGGACCGGAGCTGGACCCCCCTGCAGTCGTCCATAAGTTTGGACCTTGTTGACTTTACCTTCAAAGTTTCTCGCACCAGCTGAGTGTGAATAAAACGCTTAACTGTAGGTCAGAGCTGTGCGTCGGGCAGAATGTGAGTCCGTCTGTGGTGTTTTTAGCGTCCAGTCTCACCGCGGATGTCAGGGTTCATCCGACCCCCGAAGCGTCAGAGTTACGGCAAACAGGAACTCAACACCACGTCAAGATGTGGTGCCATAAAGCAAAATGCTGCTGAGACGCAGCGTCCTGGAAGACAAAGCTGTGACACATAAACTCTCAGACTCGACGTTGCCACGGTGACGGCTTCAGTGGCGCTGCACTACTTTGAAGAATGGAGTGAAACCAAACAATGAACTTATCGTGGTCTCACACTGGAGTTAAATATGAACCTGGACCAGTTATTACACTGATACGGTGTTAAATATGAACTTGGACCAGTTATTACACTGATACAGAGTTAAATATTAACCTGGACCAGTTTTTACACTGATACAGAGTTAAATATGAACCTGGACCAGTTATTACACTGTTACAGAGTTAAATATGAACCTGGACCAGTTATTACACTGATGCAGAGTTAAATGTGAACCTGGACCAGTTATTACACTGATGCAGAGTTAAATGTGAACCTGGACCAGTTATTACACTGATACAGAGTTAAATGTGAACCTGGATCAGTTATTACACTGATACAGAGTTAAATATGATCCTGGAATAGTTATTACACTGATACAGAGTTAAATGTGAACCTGGACCAGTTATTACACTGATACAGAGTTAAATATGAACCTGGACCAGTTATTACACTGATACAGAGTTAAATGTGAACCTGGACCAGTTATTACACTGATACAGAGTTAAATGTGAACCTGGACCAGTTATTACACTGATACAGAGTTAAATATTAACCTGGACCAGTTATTACACTGATACAGAGTTAAATGTGAACCTGGACCAGTTATTACACTGATACAGATTTAAATGTTAACCTGGACCAGTTATTACACTGATGCAGAGTTAAATGTGAACCTGGACCAATTATTACACTGATACAGAGTTAAATGTGAACCTGGACCAGTTATTACACTGGTACAGAGTTAAATGTGAACCTGGACCAGTTATTACACTGATATAGAGTTAAATGTGAACCTGGACCAGTTATTACACTGATACAGAGTTAAATATGAACCTGGACCAGTTATTACACTGATACAGAGTTAAATATGAACCTGGACCAGTTATTACACCGATACAGAGTTAAATGTGAACCTGGACCAGTTATTACACTGACACAGAGTTAAATGTGAACCTGGACCAGTTATTACACTGATACAGAGTTAAATATGAACCTGGACCAGTTATTACACTGATACAGAGTTAAATATGAACCTGGACCAGTTATTACACTGATGCAGAGTTAAATGTGAACCTGGACCAGTTATTACACTGATACAGAGTTAAATATGAACCTGGACCAGTTATTACACTGATGCAGAGTTAAATATGAACCTGGACCAGTTTGGACTGGAACCTGGACCCTGGACCAGTTTGGACTGGAACCTGGATCCTGGACCAGTTTGGACTGGAAACTGGATCCTGGACCAGTTTGGACTGGAAACTGGATCCTGGACCAGTTTGGACTGGAACCTAGATCCTGGACCAGTTTGGACTGGAAACTGGATCCTGGACCAGTTTGGACTGGATACTGGATCCTGGACCAGTTTGGACTGGAACCTGGATCCTGGACCAGTTTGGACTGGAACCTGGATCCTGGACCAGTTTGGACTGGAACCTGGAGCCTGGACCAGTTTGGACTGGAACCTGGAGCCTGGACCAGTTTGGACTGGATACTGGATCCTGGACCAGTTTGTACTGGAACCTGGAGCCTGGACCAGTTTGGACTGGAACCTGGAGCCTGGACCAGTTTGGACTGGAAACTGGATCCTGGACCAGTTTGGACTGGAACCTGGAACCTGGACCAGTTTGGACTGGAACCTGGAGCCTGGACCAGTTTGGACTGGAACCTGGATCCATCATGAAAAATGTGGAGAACTGCTGACTTTGAAGAACCTCAAGGGAATCTAAGACTTCAGAGGAGCCTGAGAGGAACTCTGGTCTCCTGGTCCAGGTTGAACCTCAGTCCTGCTGGTCTTACTGGGATCAGATGAATCCTCCTGGTTCTGGTTTTCAGACTCGGCCTGTGTGTGAGACTTGAACTCCTCAGAGCTGAAGCCGTTTTCTCCGTGCAGACTTGAACTCCTCAGAGCTGAAGCCGTTTTCTCCGTGCAGACTTGAACTCCTCAGAGCTGAAGCCGTTTTCTCCGTGCAGACTTGAACTCCTCAGAGCTGAAGCCGTTTTCTCCGCGCAGACTTGAACTCCTCAGAGCTGAAGCCGTTTTCTCCGCACAGACTTGAACTCCTCAGAGCTGAAGCTGTTTTCTCCGCGCAGACTTGAACTCCTCAGAGCTGAAGCCGTTTTCTCCGCGCACACTTGAACTCCTCAGAGCTGAAGCCGTTTTCTCCGTGCAGACTTGAACTCCTCAGAGCTGAAGCCGTTTTCTCCGTGCAGACTTGAACTCCTCAGAGCTGAAGCCGTTTTCTCCGTGCAGACTTGAACTCCTCAGAGCTGAAGCTGTTTTCTCCGTGCAGACTTGAACTCCTCAGAGCTGAAGCTGTTTTCTCCGTGCAGACTTGAACTCCTCAGAGCTGAAGCCGTTTTCTCCGCGCAGACTTGAACTCCTCAGAGCTGAAGCCGTTTTCTCCGCGCAGACTTGAACTCCTCAGAGCTGAAGCCGTTTTCTCCGCGCAGACTTGAACTCCTCAGAGCTGAAGCCGTTTTCTCCGCGCAGACTTGAACTCCTCAGAGCTGAAGCCGTTTTCTCCGCGCAGACTTGAACTCCTCAGAGCTGAAGCCGTTTTCTCCGCGCAGACTTGAACTCCTCAGAGCTGAAGCCGTTTTCTCCGCGCAGACTTGAACTCCTCAGAGCTGAAGCCGTTTTCTCCGCGCAGACTTGAACTCCTCAGAGCTGAAGCCGTTTTCTCCGCGCAGACTTGAACTCCTCAGAGCTGAAGCCGTTTTCTCCGCGCAGACTTGAACTCCTCAGAGCTGAAGCCGTTTTCTCCGCGCAGACTTGAACTCCTCAGAGCTGAAGCCGTTTTCTCCGCGCAGACTTGAACTCCTCAGAGCTAAAGCCGTTTTCTCTGCGCAGACTTGAACTCCTCAGAGCTGAAGCTGCTTTTCTCCGCGCAGACTTGAACTCCTCAGAGCTGAAGCCGTTTTCTCCGCGCAGACTTGAACTCCTCAGAGCTGAAGCCGTTTTCTCCGCGCAGACTTGAACTCCTCAGAGCTAAAGCCGTTTTCTCCGCGCAGACTTGAACTCCTCAGAGCTGAAGCCGTTTTCTCCGCGCAGACTTGAACTCCTCAGAGCTGAAGCCGTTTTCTCCGCGCAGACTTGAACTCCTCAGAGCTAAAGCTGCTTTTCTCCGCGCAGACTTGAACTCCTCAGAGCTAAAGCTGCTTTTCTCCGCGCAGACTTGAACTCCTCAGAGCTGAAGCCGTTTTCTCCGCGCAGACTTGAACTCCTCAGAGCTAAAGCTGCTTTTCTCCGCGCAGACTTGAACTCCTCAGAGCTAAAGCTGCTTTTCTCCGCGCAGACTTGAACTCCTCAGAGCTAAAGCTGCTTTTCTCCGCGCAGACTTGAACTCCTCAGAGCTGAAGCCGTTTTCTCCGCGCAGACTTGAACTCCTCAGAGCTGAAGCCGGTTTCTCCGCGCAGACTTGAACTCCTCAGAGCTGAAGCCGTTTTCTCCGCGCAGACTTGAACTCCTCAGAGCTAAAGCCGTTTTCTCCGCGCAGACTTGAACTCCTCAGAGCTAAAGACGTTTTCTCCGCGCAGACTTGAACTCCTCAGAGTTAAGCTGCTTTTCTCCGCGCAGACTTGAACTCCTCAGAGCTAAAGCTGCTTTTCTCCGCGCAGACTTGAACTCCTCAGAGCTGAAGCCGTTTTCTCCGCGCAGACTTGAACTCCTCAGAGCTGAGGCCGTTTTCTCCGCGCAGACTTGAACTCCTCAGAGCTGAAGCCGTTTTCTCCGCGCAGACTTGAACTCCTCAGAGCTAAAGCTGCTTTTCTCCGCGCAGACTTGAACTCCTCAGAGCTGACGCCGTTTTCTCCGTGCAGACTTGAACTCCTCAGAGCTAAAGCTGCTTTTCTCCGCGCAGACTTGAACTCCTCAGAGCTGAAGCCGTTTTCTCCGCGCAGACTTGAACTCCTCAGAGCTGAGGCCGTTTTCTCCACGCAGACTTGAACTCCTCAGAGCTAAAGCTGCTTTTCTCCGCGCAGACTTGAACTCCTCAGAGCTAAAGCTGCTTTTCTCCGCGCAGACTTGAACTCCTCAGAGCTGAGGCCGTTTTCTCTGCGCAGACTTGAACTCCTCAGAGCTAAAGCTCTTTGAGGTCTGATGGTCTGAGACCAGATGCCTTCAAGGTCCTGTTCATTTTCATGTCTCCATTTTAAACTTTCACCAGTTTGAGTTTGAGCTGTTAAACTTTTCCATTTCTGATCACCAGAGTAATAATGAATAACTGAGAAAAGCATGAATTCCAACGGTTCACCCGGGAAATGAACGCAGCACCGTTAAAACAAACAGGAAGTTCTTTTGAGAAACTTCTGCAGGTTTTAAACGTTTGATGGGAAAAAATCCTGATGACATCAGCGGGTCGCTGATTTAAATGTCACCCTAAAAATTATGGGATGAAACCGTGTCGACCACACACACACACACACACACACACACACACAGGTATGTTCAGAGAGGAATGGTAGGATTTTATGTGATAGCGTTCACTTTCCCCTCGGGGATTATGGGTAATAGGATCCACCTCAATCCCCTCCTCCTCCCCTTGACCCCGACCCCCGTTGTTGCCGCGGTGATGTCTTTGTGTGTCTGTGTGTGCGGCGTCCATTTAACTCGCTGTCTGTCTTTCGTCGCACAATCGAGGTGCAGAAACTCATAAGTGCTGCATTTGTGTGTGTGTGTGTGTGTGTGTGTGTGTGTGTGTGTGTGTCTTAAGCTCAATAACAGGAAGAGAAGTTTCTGTGCAGGCGCAATTGACCACACACACACACACACACACACACACACACACACACACACACACTCAGGCACACAGATGAAAGACGACAAAGAACAGGAAAGGTATTGTTCACTGTCTGCAGAAAACACCTGAAAACACACCGTACAGTAACACACACACACACACACACACACATGCACACACACACACACACACACACACACACACACACACACACACACAACGGGGTTCTGTCAGGAGAAATTGCTCTCCTGCTCTCATCTATCATTCCCTCTCAGAGTGGATCGCTGTCTGTCATCTTGAAATACAGCAGTTAGATTGGCCACAAGGACTGTGTGTGTGTGTGTGTGTGTGTGTGTGTGTGTGCGTGCCTGTGTGTGTGTGTGTGTGTGTGAGCGCGCTCAGTTCCTTTAATCCCCCCCCCCCCCCCCCTCCATCCCTTTGAGCCTCCGCTCTGTTCTTTCACTTAAAGTCACTGCAAGCTCTGAGCATGAAGGTGGATCTGAGGGAGACCCGGGTTCCAGTCTGGGACCGGGACCTGGATCAGGTCCAGGTCCGGGTTCCAGTCTGGGACCGGGACCTGGATCAGGTCCAGGTCCGGGTTCCAGTCTGGGACCGGGACCTGGATCAGGTCCAGGTCTGGGTTCCAGTCTGGGACCGGGACCTGGATCAGGTCCAGGTCCGGGTTCCAGTCTGGGACCGGGACCTGGATCAGGTCCAGGTCTGGGTTCCAGTCTGGGACCGGGACCTGGATCAGGTCCAGGTCCGGGTTCCAGTCTCCCTATAATGGAATACCCTGGTTTCAAAACCGTAACCAAATTAAACCGTGTAAAGGCTTTTTCAAATGAAAAAATATCTTTTTTTTCCCTCTCCTGCACCTCAAGGATTCGGAATCGAGAATCGTTTAGAACAGGAATCAATATTGGACACAGAGATGTCTCTGGAAACCTAAAGCGTCTGACCAGCCAGTTCTCATGAAATCAGTAAACTTCTCGGCCTCTGAATTCGTCTCTCTGCATATCCACCATCTCTAACAGCTGCTGGACAGAAGCCGAGTTCCTGCTCCGCTTTTATATCCGCTCATAATTACAGACGCGCGTTTTGATTGTTTATGAGGCTGTTTGTTTACGTGTCTGATGACATCATCAGTCTGGGGATGGTCGTTTTCACATTTATTTCTTATAACAGTTTCCGGCATCGCCTCCAAAGTCTCCACAGCTGTAGAAACGTCCGTACGCAGCCGTGAAGTTGACGTGAAGCACCGCACATTTCCACTTTCATCCATTCTTCATACATCTCGACTTCACCGTGAAAATGATCGTACACCACGTTTTTGTGCGTACGAACCCTTAGTACATGGTCTGTCTTGATGTCAGCAGTAGAGTGACCCTGACAGGATCTTCATCACCTCAGCATCTTCATTTTTACTGTGATGTTTGCTCTGCTTGCTGATGTCAGCAGATTTAACCAACAACCGAAACATCAACACTTAGAGAAAACAAGAAAATCGGGCAGAAATGTTTCGCCACAGCCATAAACACTGCATGCGGTTGTCATGGTGATGATGCTTCCACCACTGCCTTTTAACATGTCCTGGTGTTTGTGTTTGTTTGTTTGTTTGTGTGTTGTTGTGTCAGATCCGATGCACGGCCCGCGCCGCCTCGAGGTCGTCGACATTCAGTCCAAACAGGTGACGGTTCGTTGGGAACCGTTTGGATATAACGTGACACGCTGCCACAGCTATAACCTGACGGTGCAGTACCGCTACAGACCCGCAGGGGCCCCCAGCAGGTAAACGGGGGGAGGAGCCAACAGGTAGTGAGAAGGGGAAGGGGCCAGCAGGTATAACTGGCGCTGTGTCTTCTCCAGGGAACCGGTGAAGGAGGAGGTGCGGGAGGAGGTGGTGTACGACACCCTGAGCTCCGTGCCGCAGCACACCGTGCGAAACCTTCCGCCGTTCACCAACGTCAGCCTGAGACTCATCCTGAGCAACCCGGAGGGCCGCAAGGAGACCGCGGAGCTGCTGGTGCTGACGGACGAGGACGGTACGAGTCCCGCCGCAGGTCCCCCCCCCGTACCCATCACCGTCCCGCTAAATGATGCTGAATGTTGTGATTTCAGTTCCCGGAGCCGTCCCCGTGGACTCCATCCTCGGCAGCAGCTACGAGCAGCAGATCAGTCTAAGCTGGAGGGAGCCGGTCCAGACCTACGGCGTGATCCGGCAGTACGAGGTGAGAAAACGGGGCCCCGGGTACGAGGGGAGAAAACCGGGTCCCGGGTACGAGGGGAGAAAACGTGGTCATGGGTACGAGGGGAGAAAATGTGGTCCCGGGTACGAGGGGAGAAAACGTGGTCACGGGTACGAGGTGAGAAAACGGGGCCCCGGGTACGAGGGGAGAAAACCGGGTCCCGGGTACGAGGGGAGAAAACGTGGTCACGGGTACGAGGGGAGAAAATGTGGTCCCGGGTACGAGGGGAGAAAACGGGGCCCCGGGTACGAGGGGAGAAAACCGGGTCCCGGGTACGAGGGGAGAAAATGTGGTCCCGGGTACGAGGGGAGAAAACGTGGTGCACGGGTCACGGGAGGGAGAAAATGTGGTCCCGGGTACGAGGGGAGAAAATGTGGTCCCGGGTACGAGGTGAGAAAACGGGGCCCCGGGTACGAGGGGAGAAAACCGGGTCCCGGGTACGAGGGGAGAAAACGTGGTCCCGGGTACGAGGGGAGAAAATGTGGTCACGGGTACGAGGGGAGAAAACGTGGTCCCGGGTACGAGGGGAGAAAATGTGGTCCCGGGTACGAGGGGAGAAAACGTGGTCACGGGTACGAGGGGAGAAAACGTGGTCCCGGGTACGAGGGGAGAAAATGGAACGTGGTCACGGGTACGAGGGGAGAAAACGTGGTCCCGGGTACGAGGAGAAAAGGGTCTTGGGTTCGAGGGGAGAAAACGTGGTCACGGGGCACGGGGGAGAAAACGTGGTCACGTGTACGAGGGGAGAAAACGTGGTCCCGGGTACGAGGGGAGAAAACGTGGTCATGGGTTCGAGGGGAGAAAACGTGGTCACGGGTACGAGGGGAGAAAATGTGGTCACGGGTACGAGGGGAGAAAACGTGGTCCCGGGTACGAGGGGAGAAAACGTGGTCATGGGTTCGAGGGGAGAAAACGTGGTCACGGGTACGAGGGGAGAAAATGTGGTCACGGGTACGAGGGGAGAAAACGTGGTCACGGGTACGAGGGGAGAAAACGTGGTCCCGGGTACGAGGGGAGAAAACGTGGTCATGGGTTCGAGGGGAGAAAATGGGTCACGGGTACGAGGGGAGAAAACGTGGTCATGGGTACGAGGGGAGAAAACGTGGTCACGTGTACGAGGGGAGAGAACATGGCTGGGCGGGGGGACGCATGGGCGAGGGGGACGGGCCGGACGGGGAGCGGCGGGACGAGGGGAGAAACAGGCTGGGCGGGAGAGAACTGGTCATGGGTACGAGGGGAGAAAACGTGGTCATGGGTACGAGGTGAGAAAACTGGGCCCCGGGCGAGGGGAGAAAATGTGGTCACGGGTACGAGGGGAGAAAACGTGGTCACGGGTACGAGGGGAGAAAACGTGGTCACGGGTACGAGGGGAGAAAACGTGGTCCCGGGTACGAGGGGAGAAAATGTGGTCCCGGGTACGAGGGGAGAAAACGTGGTCATGGGTACGAGGGGAGAAAACGTGGTCACGTGTACGAGGGGAGAAAACGTGGTCACGTGTACGAGGGGAGAAAACGTGGTCACGTGTACGAGGGGAGAGAACATGGTCATGGGTACGAGGGGAGAAAACGTGGTCATGGGTACGAGGGGAGAAAACGTGGTCATGGGTACGAGGGGAGAAAACGTGGTCACGTGTACGAGGGGAGAGAACATGGTCATGGGTACGAGGGGAGAAAACGTGGTCATGGGTACGAGGGGAGAAAACGTGGTCACGTGTACGAGGGGAGAGAACATGGTCATGGGTACGAGGGGAGAAAACGTAGTCACGTGTACGAGGGGAGAAAACATGGTCATGGGTACGAGGGGAGAGAACATGGTCATGGGTACGAGGGGAGAAAACGTGGTCATGGGTACGAGGTGAGAAAACTGGGCCCCGGGTACGAGGGGAGAAAATGTGGTCACGGGTACGAGGGGAGAAAACGTGGTCACGGGTACGAGGGGAGAAAACGTGGTCATGGGTACGAGGTGAGAAAACTGGGCCCCGGGTACGAGGGGAGAAAACGTGGTCACGGGTACGAGGTGAGAAAACTGGGCCCCGGGTACGAGGGGAGAAAATTGGGTTACAGGTATGAGGTGAGACAACAGGGTCACGGGTACAAAGTGAGAAAATGTGGTCACGGGTACTGGGCCCAAGTTAAGTCCCAGGAAGTCCAATAAGTCACTTGCACAAACCAACAGTTCTGCGCGGCCCGCTGTAGGAATGTCCATGTAACAGAGTGAAAGGTGCAGGCAAGTAGCAGAATAGCGGCGTTGCACACCAAAGTGCAATGGAGGGGTGGCTACAAGAGCTAAGTTAACTTAGATAAAAATACCTGTGTGCACACCCAATTATCTAATACACTAGTGTATTAGATAATTTTATCCAATTCTAAATTCTAGAAATTCTATCTCATTCTACATTCTATCGGTCAAATCAGCCAATGAGTGGAACAAATCATCAGCAACAGCACCAACAAAAAGGGCTATGAAGAACTGCTTAATGAGTGAGGTCATAAAACATCCCACAATGCTTGTAGCACCCTGTAACACACATACTGTCATATTAACTACGTTCATCCACAACTCAGAGCATAAAAACGATGAACAATCTGCCATAAATCACGGCAGGAAAATAGCCAATGCTAACCAGCCCTATTCAATCCCAGTGGGAGCGGCTACATGCTAATGCTAAAGCACTCAACAACTCCGCTCGTTCTCGGTCACACGCAGCATTACGCATCACGGTCCGGCACTAGAAGTCAGCTCCTGTGAGTCACATGTTAGCATTTTACTATGGACGCTTATCATGGCAGATCAGGAGGATGAAACCATGGCAACGCCCACCTGCAGCAGCAACTGTTTGCTCATCCCCGCGCGTACCGGCAGCTTCCTGCCTCCACCAGACTCCAACAGGTTACCATTACCATAGGGCAGGGCAAGGCAGGAAACTAACCGACACCTGCCTTACATGAAACACCCCAAAATCCAGCCAGTTCTCCAGAACCACCAGAAACCACTAGCCCAAGTCCATCTGAAAGAATTTCATTACCAACAAACCCCCCTTAACAAACACTGACCTCTCTCTCCTCAGATTTCCTACAAAGCTCTGAGCTCCTTCGACACCGAGTTCGACCTGTCCAATCAGAGCGGCAAGGTGTTCAAACCGGCCAATGAGACGAGCCACGTCTTCGCCGGCCTCTATCCAGGCTCCACCTACTCCTTCACCATCAGGGCCTCAACCGTGAAGGGCTTCGGACCCCCCGTCATCACCCAGTTCACCACCAAGATCTCAGGTACGCCAGAGACCAGGAGCTCTGCACACCTGGTCCGTAGGTAAGACCTGGTCAAGACGTCTGGTCCGCAGGTAACACCTGGTCCAGATGGACCAGTTCTAGTCCTGGTACTGGACCGGTTCTAGTCCGTTACTGGACCAGATCCAGTCCAGTCCTGGTAATGGACCAGTTCTAGTTCTGGTACTGGACTAGATCCAGTCCAGACCCGGTACTGGACCGGTTCTAGTCCATTACTGGACCAGATCCAGTCCAGTCCTGGTAATGGACCAGTTCTAGTCCCGTAACTGGACCAGATCCAGTCCAGTCCTGGTACTGGACCAGTTCTAGTCCCGTTACTGGACCAGATCCAGTCCAGTCCTGGTACTGGACCAGTTCTAGTCCCGTTACTGGACCAGATCCAGTCCAGTCCTGGTAATGGACCAGTTCTAGTCCTGTTCCTGGACCAGATCCAATCCAGTCCTGGAACTGGACCAGTTCTAGTCCCATTACTGGACCAGATCCAGTCCAGTCCTGGTACTGGACCAGTTATAAGGCGCTTTCAGACTGCAGGAACCTTCTGGAGTTCCTAGAACCTTTTCAGGAACCAGGCTGTTTTTGGTGCATTCAGACACATAGGAACCAGGAACCTCAGACCTCAGTTCCTAGAACATTTTTAGCTCCGACTCCGAGGCAGGATCTTTTCAGGGTTCCATAGGAACTGAAATACATAGATGTTTTGTGATTGGTAGAACTGGTAAGCCCCGCCCCTTGCGTGATCTCTGCTTCTTCCAGCCGCCATATTTAAAAAGTCTCACAGCTGGTTACCTGTTTACCTGTTAAACTGTTTACCCAGATCGTAGTAACAACAAGAACTATTACAGTAGGAGTATACCAATTCATTATTAAATCCATCACAATAGGGGATTATCACACGTCCGTGTTCCGGTTTCTGGAACTTGGCACATTTATGTATTTCCAGTTCCGGGGCAGTTCAACAATGTCTGAATCCAAGTCTCAATGTCCCTGCTCTGTTCCACCTCATAAATCTAATAAACATCGTCAGCCCGACTGAAGTTTAATGGATTCCCGACTGAAGTGATACGAAGGAAGAAGCGGATCAAAGTGATTCGCCGTAGTGAAGGGCCGAACTTTATAATAAAACAACGTAGCACGTTTGTTTGGAGCCGGCACTTCAGTGATGGAGACTACACAGCTAGCGTTAGCAGGCTAGGATTTGCTGACGTGCCTAACTTTGTGTGTCTTAAAACACACAAGCAACTGAAAATCAGGTCTGTACCCCCCCGTTTCCAGTGGAAAAACTGGGACTGCCAACAAAGGAGACGCTTTCAGATGCTTGTGTGTTTTCAGACGTACAAAGTTAGGCACGTCAGCTAACGCTATCTGGCTAACGCTAGCCTGCCAGCGCCATAGCGTAGTCTGCGTCATTGAAGTGCCGGCTAAGAAACAAACGTGCTATGTTGTTTTATTCTAAAGTACAGCCCATCATCCCGGCGAATCAATCGCTTTAATCCACTTCTTCCTCAGCATCACTTCAGTCAGGAATCAATGAAAACTTCGGTAGTGTTGGCGTTTATTTGATTTATGAGGTGGAACAGAGCAGGGACGTTGGATTCAGCTACTGTTGAAATGGCCCGGAAGAGGAAACTCCTAAATTCCGGAAAGCTACGGAAAGCGTGATAATCCCCTATGGTACACGTACCGAATCCAGAACTAATCTGAAATGTCCAAAAGCAATTATTTCAAACTAATTTAATGGCAGTAGAATCTGCGGCTGCCAAAGTACGCCCGGATACTTTAGTGGACGGTACGCTAGTGGACGTCCACTAGCTTACTTTAGTGGACAGTCCGTCCACTATAGTATCTGGGCGTACTTCAACAAAAGGTAGACAAGGGAAAGCTGGTAAGCAGCTTTATAATAGCTTTGAACGAAAGAGATGAGAAACCTCAGTTTTGTATCGGATGATCTGGGGCATAAATGTGTCTCTGTCTCAGACGATTGTGTCAAACATGGTTCCTATCAAGCTCCTCCCTCATGTGCCAACGCAGACTGATGGGGAAGGTGGTTCTAACTAAACTCCAGATGGGGAGTTCTAGGAACTGATCCTAGAACCTCTCTGATCCTAGATCCTCTTTGATCCTAGAACCTCTCTGATCCTAGAACCTCTCTGATCCTAGAACCTCTCTGATCCTAGATCCTCTTTGATCCTAGAACCTCTCTGATCCTAGAACCTCTCTGATCCTAGATCCTCTCTGATCCTAAAACCCTTTTCTGATCTTAGATCCCCGCTAAACCTAGATCTTCCCTGATCCTAGATCCTCTCTGATACTAGAGCCTCTTTGATCCTAGATCCTCTCTGATCCTAGATCGTCTCTAATCCTAGATCCTCTCTGATCCTAGAACCTCTCTGATCCTAGACCCTCTTTGATCCTAGAACCTCTTTGAGCCTAGAACCTCTCTGATCTTAGAACCTCTCTGATCCTAGATTCTCTCTGATCCTAGATCCTCTCTGATCCTAGAACCTCTTCATCCTAGATCCTGTTTGATCCTAGATCCTCTCTGATCCTAGATCCTCTTTGATCCTAGATCCTCTTTGATCCTAGATCCTCTCTGATCCTAGAACCTCTTTGATCCTAGATCCTCTTTGATCCTAGATCCTCTCTGATCCTAGATCCTCTTTGATCCTAGATCCTCTTTGATCCTAGAACCTCTTTGATCCTAGAACCTCTTTGATCCTAGAACTTCTTTGATCCTAGATCCTCTTTGATCCTAGAACCTCTTTGATCCTAGATCCTCTTTGATCCTAGACCATCTCTGATCCTAGATCCTCTCTGATCCTAGAACCTCTTTGAACCTAGATCCTCTTTGATCCTAGATCCTATCTGATCCTAGATCCTCTCTGATCCTAGAACCTCTTTGATCCTAGAACCTCTTCATCCTAGATCCTCTTTGATTCTAGACCCTCTCTGATCCTAGAACCTCTTTGATCCTAGAACCTCTTCATCCTAGATCCTCTCTGATCCTAGAACCTCTCTGATCCTAGAACCTCTCTGATCCTAGATCCTCTCTGATCCTAGAACCTCTCTGATCCTAGATCCTCTTTGATCCTAGAACCTCTCTGATCCTAGAGCCTCTTTGATCCTAGATCCTCTCTGATCCTAGATCGTCTCTAATCCTAGATCCTCTCTGATCCTAGAACCTCTCTGATCCTAGACCCTCTTTGATCCTAGAACCTCTTTGATCCTAGAACCTCTCTGATCTTAGAACCTCTCTGATCCTAGATTCTCTCTGATCCTAGATCCTCTCTGATCCTAGATCCTCTCTGATCCTAGAACCTCTTCATCCTACATCCTCTCTGATCCTAGATCCTCTTTGATCCTAGATCCTCTCTGATCCTAGATCCTCTCTGATCCTAGAACCTCTTCATCCTACATCCTCTCTGATCCTAGAACCTCTCTGATCCTAGAACCTCTCTGATCCTAGAACCTCTCTGATCCTAGATCCTCTCTGATCCTAGAACCTCTCTGATCCTAGAACCTCTCTGATCCTAGAACCTCTTCATCCTAGATCCTCTTTGATTCTAGACCCTCTCTGATCCTAGAACCTCTTTGATCCTAGAACCTCTTCATCCTAGATCCTCTCTGATCCTAGAACCTCTCTGATCCTAGATCCTCTTTGATCCTAGAACCTCTTTGATCCTAGAACCTCTTTGACCCAGATCCTCTCTGATCCTATATCCTCTCTGATCCTAGAACCTCTTTGATCCTAGAACCTCTCTGATCCTAGATCCTCTTTGATCCTAGAACCTCTTTGATTCTAGAACCTCTTTGCCCCAGATCCTCTCTGATCCTAGATCCTCTCTGATCCTAGAACCTCTTTGATCCTAGAACCTCTCTGATCCTAGATCTTCTTTGATCTAGAACCTCTTTGATCCTAGAACCTCTTTGACCCAGATCCTCTCTGCTCCTAGATCCTCTCTGATCCTAGAACCTCTTAGATCCTAGAAAATCTTCATCCTAGATCCTCTCTATTTCTAGACCCTCTCTGATCCTAGAACCCTTTTTGATCCTAGAACCTCTTCATCCTAGATCTTCTCTGATCCTAGAACCTCTTTGATCCTAGAACCTCTTCATCCTAGATCCTCTCTGATCCTAGATCCTCTCTGATCCTAGAACCTCTCTGATCCTAGATCCTCTTTGATCCTAGAACCTCTTTGATCCTAGAACCTCTTTGACCCAGATCCTCTCTGATCCTATATCCTCTCTGATCCTAGAACCTCTTTGATCCTAGAACCTCTCTGATCCTAGATCTTCTTTGATCTAGAACCTCTTTGATCCTAGAACCTCTTTGACCCAGATCCTCTCTGCTCCTAGATCCTCTCTGATCCTAGAACCTCTTAGATCCTAGAAAATCTTCATCCTAGATCCTCTCTGATTCTAGACCCTCTCTGATCCTAGAACCCTTTTTGATCCTAGAACCTCTTCATCCTAGATCTTCTCTGATCCTAGAACCTCTTTGATCCTAGAACCTCTTCATCCTAGATCCTCTCTGATCCTAGATCCTCTCTGATCCTAGATCCTCTCTGATCCAAAACCTCTCTGATCCTAGACCCTCTCTGATCCTAGAACCTCTCTGATCCTAGATCCTCTCTGATCTTAGATCCTCTCTGATCCTAGATCCTCTCTGATCCTAGATCCTCTCTGATCCTAGACCCTCTCTGATCCTAGATCCTCTCTGATCTTAGATCCTCTCTGATCCTAGATCCTCTCTGATCCTAGAACCTCTCTGATCCTAGATCCTCTCTGATCCTAGAACCTCTCTGATCCTAGATCCTCTCTGATCCTAGATCCTCTCTGATCCTAGAACCTCTCTGATCCTAGACCCTCTCTGATCCTAGACCCTCTCTGATCCTAGAACCTCTCTGATCCTAGAACCTCTCTGATCCTAGAATCCTCTCTGATCCTAGAACCTCTCTGATCCTAGATCCTCTCTGATCCTAGAACCTCTCTGATCCTAGAACCTCTCTGATCCTAGATCCTCTCTGATCCTAGACCCTCTCTGATCCTAGAACCTCTCTGATCCTAGAACCTCTCTGATCCTAGATCCTCTCTGATCCTAGAACCTCTCTGATCCTAGATCCTCTCTGATCCTAGATCCTTTCTGATCCTAGAACCTCTCTGATCCTAGAACCTCTCTGATCCTAGAACCTCTCTGATCCTAGAACCTCTGATCCTAGAACCTCTCTGATCCTAGAACCTCTCTGATCCTAGATCCTCTCTGATCCTAGATCCTCTCTGATCCTAGAACCTCTCTGATCCTAGATCCTCTCTGATCCTAGACCCTCTCTGATCCTAGACCCTCTCTGATCCTAGACCCTCTCTGATCCTAGAACCTCTGATCCTAGAACCTCTCTGATCCTAGAACCTCTCTGATCCTAGAACCTCTCTTTCTGAATGCGCCTATAGTCCAGTCCAGACTGGAGGAACCAGATTTGTGTCTTCAGTCTGCAGGATCCAGTTTAAACTGGATCATGAGGCTGGTTCCCAGCAGCCCTGTTGTGAAACTAAAATAAAGACTAAAGATGACCAGCCTCCTCTTCCTCCTCCTCCTCCTCCTCCTCCTCCTATAGGTAAGAGAAGAAGACGCGTTTAATTTCTCTCCTCTTCCTCAGCTCCTCTGATGCCGGCGTACGACCAGGAGTCTCCTCTGAACCAGACGGACTCCAGCGTCACCGTCCTGCTGAAACCGGCCCAGAGCCGCGGAGCTCCTGTCAGGTACCGCACCTGCTCAAATCTTCATCTTCATCTTCATCGCTCTCCTTCCTCATGTTAAACATTAAAACCAGCTCGTGTTGTCGGCTCCTCCTCTTCAACGCTCCGCAACAACAGCGTTAATAAAGTTTTCACACTGGGAGGCAGTATCCTCGGTAACAGTCGTCATGTCAACAGCTGTCGGGGCTCCGTCGTCGGGGCTCCGTCGTCGGGCTGTAACCAGGGATTTGGTTAATTAACAATCAGCAGGCGGGGCTAATCAGAGCCTGCTGCTAACACCGAGGATTAACTTGGGATTAACAGCTAATGTGTCAGTCTCTCTGTCTCACACACACACACACACACACACACACACACACACACACACACACACAGGCTTTTCCCTGAGTTCATGTATGCAGAAACCGTGTCGTTGTCATCGTGTGGTTGGCTCCTGGTTTCTGATGCAGCGTTTAGACCTGCAGAAGCTTCTGGAAGCTGCACCGGATCTGAGTGGAGGAATCCAGGGAGACTGAAGGACGGACTTCCAGACAGAAACCTGGATCAGGTCTGTCCTCGTTACAGACTCACCAGCTAGTCCAGGTTCCAGACAGAAACCTGGATCAGGTCTGTCCTCGTTACAGATTCACCAGCTAGTCCAGGTTCCAGACAGAAACCTGGATCAGGTCTGTCCTTGTTACAGACTCACCAGCTAGTCCAGGTTCCAGACAGAAACCTGGATCAGGTCTGTCCTCTTACAGACTCACCAGCTAGTCCAGGTTCCTAAAGGGGGAGGCGTTTGGTGCTGGTTCCGAGGGGCAAACTTGGAACCAGTGGGAAAGTAGTGAAGGCCGGAAGTTTAATAATTATAGTTCTGTCTCCAAAACAGAGCATATCCGCGTAGACTCTGATGTCAAACATGTTTCCAGTCTAAATAAACATGTTTACAGTAGATATAAACATGTTTACAGTAGAAATAAACATGTTTACAGCAGATATAAACATGTTTACAGTAGAAATAAACATGTTTAAAGCAGATATAAACATGTTCACAGTTGAAATAAACATGTTTACAGTAGGATTAAACATGTGTAGAGTAGAAATAAACATCTTAACAGCAGAAATAAACATGTTTACAGTAAAAATAAACATGTTTGCAGCATGAATAAACATGTTTACAGTAAAAATAGATGTTTACAGCAGGAATAAACATGTTTACAGTAGAAATAAACATGTTTGCAGCATGAATGAACATGTTTACAGTAAAAATAAACATGTGCAGCATGAATAAACATGTTAACAGTAAAAAATAAACATGTTTACAGCAGGAATAAACATGTTTACAGTAGAAAGAAACATGTTTACAGTAGAAAGAAACATGTTTGAAGCATGAATAAACATCTTTGCAGAAATAAACATGTTTACAGTAGAAATAAACATGTTTACAGCAGGAATAAATGTGTTTACAGTAGAAATAAACATGTTTACGGCAGGAATAAACGTGTTTACAGTAGATATAAACATGTTTAAAGCAGGAATAAACATGTTAACAGTAGAAATAAACATGTTTAAAGCAGATATAAACATGTTTACAGCAGGAATTAACATGTTTACAGTGGAAATAAACATGTTAACAGCAGGAATAACCGTGTTTACAGTACAAATAAACATGTTTACAGCAGGAATAAACGTGTTTACAGTAGAAATAAACATGTTTACAGCAGGAATAAATGTGTTTACAGTCGAAATAAACATGTTTAAAGCAGGAATAAACGTGTTTACAGTAGAAATAAACATGTTTACAGCAGGAATAAATATGTTTACAGTAGAAATAAACATGTTTACAGCAGCAATAAACATGTTTACAGTAGAAATAAACATGTTTCGAGCAGGAATAAACGTGTTAACAGTAGAAATAAACATGTTTAAAGCAGAATAAACATGTTTACAGCAGTAATAAACATGTTTACAGTAGAAATAAACATTTTTACAGCAGGAATAAACATGTTTACAGTAGAAATAAACATGTTTACAGTAGAAACAAACATGTTTACAGCAGGAATAAACATGTTTACAGTAGAAATAAACATTTTTACAGCTGGAATAAACGTGTTTACAGTAGAAATAAACATGTTTACAGCAGGAATAAACGTGTTTACAGTAGAAATAAACATGTTTACAGCAGGAAAAAAACGTGTATACGGTAGAAATAAACATGTTTACAGCAGGAATAAACGTGTTTAGAGTAGAAATAAACAGACCGGATGCTGGCTCTCTTTTCACTCATTGTTTGCTCTCTGTAAGGTCTCAGTCTGCAGCAGAGTAGAAAAATGGTGGTTTTTAGCAGCTAACAGGAAGTCTAAACATGCTTTAAGTTTAGCCCACTGCTATGGGGGGGCGTTTCCCACAGACATCACAAAATAACTATCAATACGATATTGCAACATTAAACATAGCGATATTTCAGTGTTTTAATATTTGTCACACCGCTACTAGCTGAAAAGGACAAGTACCCCCGCCTGCGGCTTGCAGGAGACGGATATTAGGCGGCGCTGGACATCCAATGGGCGTGATCACTTTCTGAGGTTAGGGTTAGGGCTTAGGGATAGGGGGAAGGGTTATGATAGACGGCTTAAAATGGGAATGTGGGTGGAGTCGGACGTCCCACCCCGCCTAATGTCCGACTCCGCCTCGTCCTCCAAGCCGCAGGCGGGACCTTCTCGAAAAGGAAGGAAAAGTGGGCCCAGCATGGAGCTTTGGTGTACTCCTCAGGACTCTAAAGTCAGCAGAAGATGCAAGGCTGAAGCTCGTGTCCGTCAGATAAAATAAAACCACCATAACGAGGACAGACGGGACTTAATGCAGAATGTTTTGGACTAGTTGGTGCAGTTTTCCTCCGTCTGCAGCGATCAGAGAAGATTCAGAGGGAAGCGTTGAAAGCTGCAAGTGTGTTTCTCCAACAAAGCAGATAAATGTTTCCCTTTCTGCAGCGACGAGGCTGTAGGTGTGGAGGGTGTGTGTGACGTGGGGTGTGTTAATTGACACGATGGCTGATGTGAGCAGATGCTGCCCACAGACATGTTCCCTGTTTATATTTACTTTTGTTTTTGTTTGTTCCGAGTCCCGAGTGTGTGTCGGCCTCCGGGCGACACTCTCGTACGCCGCAGCCTCAAATCGCGGGACAAAAGGTGTCGCCGCGGGCGACCCGCAGCTGTAATCAGATTACTGTCACACACACACAACAAGTGCTGCGACGTGAGCGAGGAGAAACAGGATTGGAGACGGTTCGTCAAAGACAGAGAGGAGAAGAAAAGAGGGAGAGAAAGACGGATGAGAGTGGGAGGAGGAGAACGACAAGAGAAGAAGACGGAGGGAGAAATGATTGAATCTGTGTGTTTCCTCTTCTTTCTGTGGGGAGTCAAACAATACAGCCTCAAAACAGTGTCTGTGTGTGTGCGTGTGTGTGTGTGTTTGTGTGTGTCTGTGTGTGTGTGTGTGTGTGTGCGTGTGTGTGTGTGTGTGTGTGTGTGCGTGTGTGTGTGTGTGTGTGTGTGTGTGTGTGTGTGTGTGTGTGTGTGTGTGTGTGTGTGTGTGTCTGTGTGTGTGTGTGTGTCTGTGTGTGTGTGTGTGTGTGTGTGTGTGTGTGTGTGTGTGTGTGTGTGTGTGTGTGTGTGTGTGTGTGTGTGTGTGTGTGTGTGTGTGTGTGTGTGTGTGTGTGTGTGTGTCTGTGTGTGTGTGTGTCTGTGTGTGTGTGTGTGTGTGTGTGTGCGTGTGTGTGTGTGTGTGTGTGTGTGTGTGTGTGTGTGTGTGTGTGTGTCTGTGTGTGTGTGTGTGTGTGTGTGTGTGTGTGTGTGTGTGTGTGTGTGTGAGTGTGTGTGTGTGCATGTGTGTGTGTGAGTGTGAGTGTGTGTGTGTGTGTGTGTGTGTGTGTGTGTGTGTGTGTGTGAGTGTGTGTGTGTGTCTGTGTGTGTGTGTGCATGTGTGTGTGTAGGTGTGTGTCTGTGTGTGTTTATGTGTGTGTGTGTGCAGAGCACGTTGTGTGTGTGTGTGTTTTCCTGCCCTCCATTAGTTTCCTGTCCAGCAGGAAATGTGATAATACAGCAGTTTCACCATCCACACCCTGAACAGTGTGTGTGTGTGCGTGTGCATGCATTTATGTGTGTGTGTTTGTGTGTGTTTTGGTGATATATGACTTCTGTCCTGAACCTGGTTCCCATGAAAAACACAACTATTGTTTCCAGCGTCCCTCAGGACACAAACACAGCTGAAAACTAAGTGTGGTGCGTTCAGGTGCAGCTTGTGTTTCTGCAACACACAAACACAGTTTGTGTGTGCGTGTGTGTATGTGTGTGATAGATGTGTGTGTATGTGAACTCTGCCACCTGCTGGTGGGCAGCAGACGGCTGACAGGTGACATCAGATAAAGGTGGTGGCTCAGGACGTTGGTTTGATTTTGACATTGGGAGGGACATAAAAGCCCTCCGTCCCTCCATCTGCAGCCGTTCCAGGTGTTATATTTAAAATCCGCGTTTGGAATCTCCACGGTGAGATCAGCTGTTTTCAGATCCAGAAGTTTCCCTGCAGCTGCCTCTCCCTCCATCACTGCTGCATGGGCTCACGTTCCTCTGGAATAACTGATGCCAGGTTGTTCTTGCATCTTCGTAATTTCACGTC
This sequence comes from Atherinomorus stipes, assembly GCA_023101725.1. Classification (NCBI taxonomy): domain Eukaryota; kingdom Metazoa; phylum Chordata; class Actinopteri; order Atheriniformes; family Atherinidae; genus Atherinomorus; species Atherinomorus stipes. Next base: position 137,875 of record JALJCO010000547.1, on the reverse strand, counting down.
GTTGCAGGTGTGAAAAGGCCTTTGGCTGAGATAATTGTGAAAAACAGAAACTATATGTGGTTGTTTGACTTGGACAATTGATTTGAATTTGTTGTATTAGAGGAAATTTTCATTTTTTTGTTATTACTCTGAAAGGCAGCATCGGGGATCAGGGAAAAGCGGTTTGAGCAAGCTACATTTTAAAAAATACACCCAGCCAAAATTGTCCGAAACCACACCTCCAGACCACAGGAACATGTCTGAAACCACGCCTCCAGAACACGGGAAGATGTCTGAAACCAGGCCTCCAGAACACGGGAAGATGTCCGAAACCACGCCTCCAGAACACAGAAAGATGTCTGAAACCACGCCTCCAGAACACAGGAACATTTCTGAAACCACGCCTCCAGAACACACGAACATTTCTGAAACCACGCCTTCAGAACACAGGAACATGTCCGAAACCACGCCTCCAGAACACAGGAACATGTCCGAAACCACGCCTCCAGAACACAGGAACATGTCTGAAACCACGCCTCCAGAACACGGGAACGTGTCCGAAACCACGCCTCCAGAACACGGGAACATGTCCGAAACCACGCCTCCAGAACACAGGAACATGTCTGAAACCACGCCTCCAGAACACAGGAACATTTCTGAAACCAGGCCTCCAGAACACGGGAAGATGTCTGAAACCACGCCTCCAGAACACAGGAACATTTCTGAAACCACGCCTCCAGAACAAAGGAACATTTCTGAAACCACGCCTCCAGAACACGGGAGCATGTCTGAAACCAGGCCTTCAGAACACAGGAACATTTCTGAAACCACGCCTCCAGAACACAGGAACATTTCTGAAACCACGCCTCCAGAACACAGGAACATGTCTGAAACCACGCCTCCAGAACACGGGAACGTGTCCGAAACCACGCCTCCAGACCACAGGAACATGTCTGAAACCAGGCCTCCAGAACACGGGAAGATGTCCGAAACCACGCCTCCAGAACACAGGAACATGTCTGAAACCAGGCCTCCAGAACACAGGAACATTTCTGAAACCACGCCTCCAGAACACACAAACATTTCTGAAACCACGCCTTCAGAACACAGGAACATGTCCGAAACCACGCCTCCAGAACACAGGAACATGTCCGAAACCAGGCCTCCAGAACACAGGAACATGTCTGAAACCACGCCTCCAGAACACGGGAACGTGTCCGAAACCACGCCTCCAGAACACAGGAACGTGTCCGAAACCACGCCTCCAGAACACAGGAACATTTCTGAAACCACGCCTCCAGAACACAGGAACATGTCTGAAACCACGCCTCCAGAACACAGGAACATTTCTGAAACCACGCCTCCAGAAAGCAGGAACATGTCTGAAACCACGCCTCCAGAACACAGGAACATTTCTGAAACCAGGCCTCCAGAACACGGGAAGATGTCTGAAACCACGCTTCCAGAACACAGGAACATTTCTGAAACCACGCCTCCAGAACACGGGAACGTGTCCGAAACCACGCCTCCAGAACACAGGAACATTTCTGAAACCACGCCTCCAGAACACAGGAACATGTCCGAAACCACGCCTCCAGAACACGGTAACATGTCTGAAACCAGGCCTCCAGAACGCAGGAACATGTCTGAAACCACGCCTCCAGAACACGGGAAGATGTCTGAAACCACGCCTCCAGACCACAGGAACGTGTCCGAAACCACGCCTCCAGAACACGGGAACATGTCTGAAACCAGGCCTCCAGAACGCGGGAACATGTCTGAAACCACGCCTCCAGAACACGGGAAGATGTCTGAAACCACGCCTCCAGAACACAGGAACATTTCTGAAACCACGCCTCCAGAACACAGGAACATTTCTGAAACCACGCCTCCAGAACACGGGAAGATGTCCGAAACCACGCCTCCAGAACACAGGAACATGTCTGAAACCAGGCCTCCAGAACACGGGAAGATGTCTGAAACCACGCCTCCAGAACACGGGAACGTGTCCGAAACCACGCCTCCAGAACACAGGAACATGTCCGAAACCACACCTCCAGACCACAGGAACATGTCTGAAACCACGCCTCCAGAACACGGGAACATGTCTGAAACCAGGCCTCCAGAACACGGGAACATGTCTGAAACCACGCCTCCAGAACACAGGAAAATTTCTGAAACCAGGCCTCCAGAACACGGGAAGATGTCTGAAACCACGCCTCCAGAACACAGGAACATTTCTGAAACCACGCCTCCAGAACACAGGAACATTTCTGAAACCACGCCTCCAGAACACGGGAGCATGTCTGAAACCAGGCCTCCAGAACACGGGAAGATGTCTGAAACCACGCCTCCAGAACACAGGAACATTTCTGAAACCACGCCTCCAGAACACAGGAACATTTCTGAAACCACGCCTCCAGAACACAGGAACATGTCTGAAACCACGCCTCCAGAACACGGGAACGTGTCCGAAACCACGCCTCCAGACCACAGGAACATGTCTGAAACCAGGCCTCCAGAACACGGGAAGATGTCCGAAACCACGCCTCCAGAACACAGGAACATGTCTGAAACCAGGCCTCCAGAACACAGGAACATTTCTGAAACCACGCCTCCAGAACACACGAACATTTCTGAAACCACGCCTTCAGAACACAGGAACATGTCCGAAACCACGCCTCCAGAACACAGGAACATGTCCGAAACCACGCCTCCAGAACACAGGAACATGTCTGAAACCACGCCTCCAGAACACGGGAACGTGTCCGAAACCACGCCTCCAGAACACAGGAACATTTCTGAAACCAGGCCTCCAGAACACGGGAACATGTCTGAAACCACGCCTCCAGAACACAGGAACATTTCTGAAACCACGCCTCCAGAACACAGGAACATGTCCGAAACCACGCCTCCAGAACACAGGAACATTTCTGAAACCACGCCTCCAGAACACAGGAACATGTCTGAAACCACGCCTCCAGAACACAGGAACATGTCTGAAACCACGCCTCCAGAACACAGGAACATTTCTGAAACCAGGCCTCCAGAACACGGGAAGATGTCTGAAACCACGCCTCCAGAACACAGGAACATGTCTGAAACCACGCCTCCAGAACACGGGAACATGTCTGAAACCAGGCCTCCAGAACACAGGAACATTTCTGAAACCACGCCTCCAGAACACAGAAACATTTCTGAAACCACGCCTCCAGAACACAGGAACATGTCTGAAACCACGCCTCCAGAACACGGGAACGTGTCCGAAACCACGCCTCCAGACCACAGGAACATGTCCAAAACCACGCCTCCAGAACACGGGAACATGTCAGAAACCAGGCCTCCAGAACGCAGGAACATGTCTGAAACCACGCCTCCAGAACAGGTGAAGATGGCTGAAACCACGCCTCCAGAACACAGGAACATTTCTGAAACCACGCCTCCAGAACACAGGAACATGTCTGAAACCACGCCTCCAGAACACGGGAACATTTCTGAAACCACGCCTCCAGAACACGGGAACATGTCTGAAACCAGGCCTCCAGAACACGGGAACATGTCTGAAACCACGCCTCCAGAACACAGGAAAATTTCTGAAACCAGGCCTCCAGAACACGGGAAGATGTCTGAAACCACGCCTCCAGAACACAGGAACATTTCTGAAACCACGCCTCCAGAACACAGGAACATTTCTGAAACCACGCCTCCAGAACACGGGAGCATGTCTGAAACCAGGCCTCCAGAACACGGGAAGATGTCTGAAACCACGCCTCCAGAACACAGGAACATTTCTGAAACCACGCCTCCAGAACACAGGAACATTTCTGAAACCACGCCTCCAGAACACAGGAACATGTCTGAAACCACGCCTCCAGAACACGGGAACGTGTCCGAAACCACGCCTCCAGACCACAGGAACATGTCTGAAACCAGGCCTCCAGAACACGGGAAGATGTCCGAAACCACGCCTCCAGAACACAGGAACATGTCTGAAACCAGGCCTCCAGAACACAGGAACATTTCTGAAACCACGCCTCCAGAACACACGAACATTTCTGAAACCACGCCTTCAGAACACAGGAACATGTCCGAAACCACGCCTCCAGAACACAGGAACATGTCCGAAACCACGCCTCCAGAACACAGGAACATGTCTGAAACCACGCCTCCAGAACACGGGAACGTGTCCGAAACCACGCCTCCAGAACACAGGAACATTTCTGAAACCAGGCCTCCAGAACACGGGAACATGTCTGAAACCACGCCTCCAGAACACAGGAACATTTCTGAAACCACGCCTCCAGAACACAGGAACATGTCCGAAACCACGCCTCCAGAACACAGGAACATTTCTGAAACCACGCCTCCAGAACACAGGAACATGTCTGAAACCACGCCTCCAGAACACAGGAACATGTCTGAAACCACGCCTCCAGAACACAGGAACATTTCTGAAACCAGGCCTCCAGAACACGGGAAGATGTCTGAAACCACGCCTCCAGAACACAGGAACATGTCTGAAACCACGCCTCCAGAACACGGGAACATGTCTGAAACCAGGCCTCCAGAACACAGGAACATTTCTGAAACCACGCCTCCAGAACACAGAAACATTTCTGAAACCACGCCTCCAGAACACAGGAACATGTCTGAAACCACGCCTCCAGAACACGGGAACGTGTCCGAAACCACGCCTCCAGACCACAGGAACATGTCCAAAACCACGCCTCCAGAACACGGGAACATGTCAGAAACCAGGCCTCCAGAACGCAGGAACATGTCTGAAACCACGCCTCCAGAACAGGTGAAGATGTCTGAAACCACGCCTCCAGAACACAGGAACATTTCTGAAACCACGCCTCCAGAACACAGGAACATTTCTGAAACCACGCCTCCAGAACACAGGAACATGTCTGAAACCAGGCCTCCAGAACACGGGAAGATGTCTGAAACCACGCCTCCAGAACACGGGAACGTGTCCGAAACCACGCCTCCAGAACACGGGAACATGTCCGAAACCACACCTCCAGACCACAGGAACATGTCTGAAACCACGCCTCCAGAACACGGGAACATGTCTGAAACCAGGCCTCCAGAACACGGGAAGATGTCTGAAACCACGCCTCCAGAACACAGGAACATTTCTGAAACCACGCCTCCAGAACACGGGAACATGTCTGAAACCACGCCTTCAGAACGCAGGAACATGTCTGAAACCACGCCTTCAGAACACAGGAACATGTCTGAAACCACGCCTTCAGAACGCAGGAACATGTCTGAAACCACGCCTTCAGAACACAGGAACATGTCTGAAACCACGCCTCCAGAACACAGGAACATTTCTGAAACCACGCTTCCAGAACACAGGAACATGTCTGAAACCACGCCTCCAGAACACAGCAACATTTCTGAAACCACGCCTCCAGAACACGGGAACATGTCTGAAACCACGCCTCCAGAACACGGGAAGATGTCTGAAACCACGCCTCCAGAACACAGGAACATGTCTGAAACCAGGCCTCCAGAACACAGGAACATTTCTGAAACTACGCCTCCAGAACACAGGAACATGTCTGAAACCACGCCTCCAGAACACGGGAAGATGTCTGAAACCACGCCTCCAGAACACAGGAACATGTCTGAAACCAGGCCTCCAGAACACAGCAACATGTCTGAAACCAGGCCTCCAGAACACGGGAACATGTCTGAAACCACGCCTCCAGAACACAGGAACATTTCTGAAACCACGCCTCCAGAACACAGGAACATGTCTGAAACCAGGCCTCCAGAACACGGGAACATGTCTGAAACCACGCCTCCAGAACACAGCAACATGTCTGAAACCAGGCCTCCAGAACACAGGAACATGTCTGAAACCACGCCTCCAGAACACAGGAACATGTCTGAAACCACGCCTCCAGAACACAGGAACATGTCTGAAACCACGCCTCCAGAACACGGGAACATGTCTGAAACCAGGCCTCCAGAACATGGGAAGATGTCTGAAACCACGCCTCCAGAAAACAGGAACATTTCTGAAACCACGCCTCCAGAACACAGGAAGGTGTCTGAAACCACGCCTCCAGAACACGGGAACATGTCTGAAACCAGGCCTCCAGAACACAGGAACATGTCCGAAACCATGCCTTCAGAACGCAGGAACATGTCTGAAACCACGCCTCCAGAACACAGGAACATGTCCGAAACCACGCCTTTAGAACGCAGGAACATGTCTGAAACAACGCCTTCAGAACACAGGAACATGTCTGAAACCACGCCTTCAGAACACAGGAACATGTCTGAAACCACGCCTTCAGAACGCAGGAACATGTCTGAAACCACGCCTTCAGAACACAGGAACATGTCTGAAACCACGCCTCCAGAACACAGGAACATGTACGAAACCACGCCTTCAGAACGCAGGAACATGTCCGAAACCACGCCTTCAGAACACAGGAACATGTCTGAAACCACGCCTCCAGAACACAGGAACATGTCCGAAACCACGCCTTCAGAACACAGGAACATGTCTGAAACCACGCCTCCAGAACACAGGAACATGTCTGAAACCAGGCCTTCAGAACGCAGGAACATGTCTGAAACCAGGCCTTCAGAACACAGGAACATGTCTGAAACCAGGCCTTCAGAACGCAGGAACATGTCTGAAACAACGCCTTCAGAACACAGGAACATGTCTGAAACCACGCCTTCAGAACACAGGAACATGTCTGAAACCAGGCCTTCAGAACGCAGGAACATGTCTGAAACAACGCCTTCAGAACACAGGAACATGTCTGAAAGCACGCTTTCAGAACACGTCCCTCCTCCGTAATGCAGAACATCTGGAACCGGCACGGTGGAGAATGTCCTTCCCTGTTACCCAGAACATCCGGAACCGGCACGGTTGAGAACTTCCCTCCTCCTTAATGCAGAACATCCAGAACCGGCACGGTTGAAAACGTCGCTCCTTCTTCATGAAGAACATTCGGAACCGGCACGGTGGAGAACGTCCCACCTTCTTCATGAAGAACAGCCAGAACCGGCACGGTGGAGAACGTTCCACCTCCTTCAGATATATGGTAGTATCTGATACCTGCTAGTATCTGATATATGGTAGTATCTGATACCTGCTAGAATCTGATATATGGTAGTATCTGATATATGGTAGTATCGGATACCTGCTAGAATCTGATATATGGTAGTATATGATACCTGCTAGTATCTGATATATGGTAGTATCTGATACCTGCTAGAATCTGATATATGGTAGTATATGATACCTGCTAGTATCTGATATATGGTAGTATCTGATACCTGCTAGTATCTGATATATGATAGTATCTGATACCTGCTAGTATCTGATATATGGTAGTATCTGATACCTGCTAGTATCTGATATATGGTAGTATCTGATACCTGCTAGTATCTGATATATGATAGTATCTGATACCTGCTAGTATCTGATATATGGTAGTATCTGATACATGCTAGAATCTGATATATGGTAGTATATGATACCTGCTAGTATCTGATATATGGTAGTATCTGATTCCTGCTAGTATCTGATATATGATAGTATCTGATACCTGCTAGTATCTGATATATGGTAGTATCTGATACCTGCTAGAATCTGATATATGGTAGTATATGATACCTGCTAGTATCTGATATATGGTAGTATCTGATACCTGCTAGTATCTGATATATGGTAGTATCTGATACCTGCTAGTATCTGATATATGGTAGTATCTGATACCTGCTAGAATCTGATATATGGTAGTATATGATACCTGCTAGTATCTGATATATGGTAGTATCTGATACCTGCTAGTATCTGATATATGGTAGTATCTGATACCTGCTAGTATCTGATATATGGTAGTATCTGATACCTGCTAGAATCTGATATATGGTAGTATATGATACCTGCTAGTATCTGATATATGGTAGTATCTGATACCTGCTAGTATCTGATATATGGTAGTATCTGATACCTGCTAGTATCATATATATGATAGTATCTGATACCTGCTAGTATCTGATATATGGTAGTATATGATACCTGCTAGTATCTGATATATGGTAGTATCTGATATAAAGTAGTATCTGATACCTGCTAACATCTGATATATGGGAGTATCTGATACCTGCTAGTATCTGATATATGGTAGTATCTGATAGCTGCTAGTATCTGATATGGTAGTATCTAATACCTGCTAGTATCTGATATATGGTAGTATCTGATACCTGCTAGTATCTGATATATGGTAGTATCTGATAGCTGCTAATATCTGATATGTGGGAGTATCTGATACCTGCTAGTATCTGATATATGGTAGTATTTGATAGCTGCTAGTATCTGATACATGGTAGTATCTGATAGCTGCTAGTATCTGATATGGTAGTATCTAATACCTGCTAGTATCTGATATATAGTAGTAGTATCTGATACCTGCTAATATCTGATATATGGTAGTATCTGATACCTGCTAGTATCTGATATATGGTAGTATCTGATCGCTGCTTGTATCTGACATATAGTAGTAGTATCTGATACCTGCTAGTATCTGATATATGGTAGTATCTGATAGCTGCCAGTATCTGACATATAGTAGTAGTGTCTGATACCTGCTAGTATCTGATATATGGTAGTATCTAATACCTGCTAGTATCTGATATATGGTAGTATCTGATACCTGCTAGTATCTGACATATAGTAGTAGTATCTGATACCTGCTAGTATCTGATATATGGTAGTATCCGATAGCTGCTAGTATCTGATATATGGTAGTATCTGATAGCTGCTAATATCTGATATGTGGGAGTATCTGATACCTGCTAGTATCTGATATATGGTAGTATTTGATAGCTGCTAGTATCTGATACATGGTAGTATCTGATAGCTGCTAGTATCTGATATGGTAGTATCTAATACCTGCTAGTATCTGATATATAGTAGTATCTGATAGCTGCCAGTATCTGACATATAGTAGTAGTGTCTGATACCTGCTAGTATCTGATATATGGTAGTATCTAATACCTGCTAGTATCTGATATATGGTAGTATCTGATACCTGCTAGTATCTGACATATAGTAGTAGTATCTGATACCTGCTAGTATCTGATATATGGTAGTATCCGATAGCTGCTAGTATCTGATATGGTAGTATCTAATACCTGCTAGTATCTGAAATATGGTAGTATCTGATACCTGCTAGTATCTGATATATGGTAGTATCTGATAGCTGCTAGTATCTGATATGGTAGTATCTAATACCTGCTAGTATCTGATATATGGTAGTATCTGATACCTGCTAGTATCTGATGTATTGTGGTATCTGATACCTGCTAGTATCTGATACCTGCTAGTATCTGATATTTGGTAGTATCTGATACCTGCTAGTATCTGATATATGGTTGTATCTGATACCTGCTAGTATCTGATATATTGTCGTATCTGATACCTTCTAGTATCTGATACCTGCTAGTATCTGATACCTGCTAGTATCTGATATATGGTAGTATCTGATAGCTGCTAGTATCTGATATGGTAGTATCTAATACCTGCTAGTATCTGATACATGGTAGTATCTGATAGCTGCTAGTATCTGATATGGTAGTATCTAATACCTGCTAGTATCTGATATATGGTAGTATCTGATACCTGCTAGTATCTCATATATAGTAGTAGTATCTGATACCTGCTAGTATCTGATATATGGTAGTATCTGATAGCTGCTAGTATCTGATATGGTAGTATCTAATACCTGCTAGTATCTGATATATGGTAGTATCTGATAACTGCTAGTATTTGATATGGTAGTATCTAATACCTGCTAGTATCTGATATATGGTAGTATCTGATACCTGCTAGTATCTGATATATGGTAGTATCTGATACCTGCTAGTATCTGATATATGGTAGTATCTGATAGCTGCTAGTATCTGATATGGTAGTATCTAGTACCTGCTAGTATCTGATATATTGTCGTATCTGATACCTGCTAGTATCTGATACCTGCTAGTATCTGATATATTGTCGTATCTGATACTTGCTAGTATCTGATATATGGTAGTATCTGATACCTGCTAGTATCTGATATATTGTCGTATCTGATACCTGCTAGTATCTGATACCTGCTAGTATCTGATATATGGTAGTATCTGATACCTGCTAGTATCTGATATATGGTAGTATCTAATACCTGCTAGTATCTGATATATGGTAGTATCTGATACCTGCTAGTATCTGATATATGGTAGTATCTGATACCTGCTAGTATCTGATATATGGTAGTATCTGATACCTGCTAGTATCTGATCTATGGTAGTATCTGATATATGGTAGTATCTGATATATGGTAGTATCTGATACCTGCTAGTATCTGATATATGGTAGTATCTGATACCTGCTAGTATCTGATATATGGTAGTACCTGATATATGGTAGTATCTGATACCTGCTAGTATCTGATATATGGTAGTATCTGATACCTGCTAGTATCTGATATATGGTAGTATCTGATACCTGCTAGTATCTGATATATGGTAGTATCTGATACCTGCTAGTATCTGATATGGTAGTATCTAATACCTGCTAGTATCTGATATGGTAGTATGTAATACCTGCTAGTATCTGATATATGGTAGTATCTAATACCTGCTAATATCTGATATATGGTAGTATCTGATAACTGCTAGTATCTGATATGGTAGTATCTAATACCTGCTAGTATCTGATATGGTAGTATGTAATACCTGCTAGTATCTGATATCTGGCTGAGTTCAGGAGATTTTGGGATCTTTGCTCTCAGAGCAGAATACACAGGTACTACCCAAACAATTAGAATATTGTGAAAAAATTCTAGTATTTCTGTAATTCAACTTGAAAGGTGGAAATTTCATATTTTATAGACAATATTTTTCAAGCGTTTATTTGTTTGGATGTTGCTGATTAGAAGTTGCAGCTTAAGAAAACCTCAAATTCAAAAACTCAAAAAATGTGAATTTTGCATGAAATCAAATAAAAAAGCACTTTAAATCCAAAAATATGCATCATCCTGCAGTAAAATCTTGTATGTGTACTTAGTACTTGGTTTGGTCCTTTTGCATGAATGACTCCTTAACCCGCCGTGGCACGGATGCTAGCAGCTTTAACCCGCCGTGGCACGGATGCTAGCAGCTTTAACCCAGCGTGGCAAGGATGCTAGCAGCTTTAACCCGGCGTGGCATGGATGCTAGCAGCTTTAACCCGCCGTGGCACGGATGCTAGCAGCTTTAACCCGGCGTGGCATGGATGCTAGCAGCTTTAACCCGCCGTGGCACGGATGCTAGCAGCTTTAACCCGGCGTGGCATGGATGCTAGCAGCTTCAACCCGCCGTGGCAGGGATGCTAGCAGCTTTAACCCGGCATGGCATGGATACTAGCAGCTTTAACCCGCCGTGGCACGGATGCTAGCAGCTTTAACCCAGCGTGGCACGGATGCTAGCAGCTTTAACCCGGCGTGGCACGGATGCTAGCAGCTTTAACCCGGCGTGGCACGGATGCTAGCAGCTTTAACCCGGCGTGGCATGGATGCTAGCAGCTTTAACCCACCGTGGCACGGATGCTAGCAGCTTTAACCCGGCGTGGCACGGATGCTAGCAGCTTTACCCCGGCGTGGCACGGATGCTAGCAGCTTTAACCCGCCGTGGCATGGATGCTAGCAGCTTTAACCCAGCGTGGCATGGATGCTAGCAGCTTTAGCCCGGCGTGGCACGGATGCTAGCAGCTTTAACCCAGCGTGGCACGGATGCTAGCAGCTTTAACCCGGCGTGGCACGGATGCTAGCAGCTTTAACCCGGCGTGGCATGGATGCTAGCAGCTTTAACCCGGCGTGGCATGGATGCTAGCAGCTTTAACCCGGCGTGGCATGGATGCTAGCAGCTTTAACCCGCCGTGGCACGGATGCTAGCAGCTCTAACCCGGCGTGGCATGGATGCTAGCAGCTTTAACCCGGCGTGGCATGGATGCTAGCAGCTTTAGCCCGGCGTGGCATGGATGCTAGCAGCTTGTGGCATATCTCAGCTGTTATGGAGACCAACATGCTTCCATCACAGCCTTGAGCTCTTCTTTATCGTTTGCTCTCTTCCCGTTCAGCTTTCTCTGACGATGCCCCACATGTTTTCAATGGGGTTCAGGTCAGGTGGGTTTGCGGGCCAATCCAGCATGGTGATCCATGGTTGTTGAAGCAGGATTTGGTAGTTTTGGCAGTGTGGGCAGGTGCCAAGTCCTGCTGGAAGATGAAGTCTGCATCCTCATACAGCTGGTCCACTGAAGCAAGCATGAAGGTCTCCAAAATGTCCCGGTAGACGGCTGCATTGATGCTGGACTTGATGAAGCTCACAGGTCCATTCCTTATGAAGTCCTCCACACGTCTGAAAGGCCCTTTCCTGACCATCTTCTCCAGGCTGCTGTCAGCCCTCCGGCTTCTACACCGTTTTCTTCCACACTTCTTCCTTCCACTTAACTGTCCATTAATGTGCTTTGAGACACTCTGAGAACATCCAGCTTCTTTTCTATCACTTTTTGTGTCTTTCCACCTTGTGCAGGGAGTCAATGATGGTTTCTGCACAACTGTCAGATCAGCATCTTCCCCATGATTGTGGATTCTTCTAAACCAACACAGAGACTTTTTAAAGGCTCAGGGTACTTATGGAGGTGTTTGGATTACTGACCTGATCAGAATGTGACACTCTGAACCTACAATACTGGAGCTTTTCACAATATTCTCATTATTTGAGTTTTTGAATTTGAGGTTTTCTTAAGCTGCAACTTCTAATCAGCAACATCCAAACAAATAAAAGCTGCAAATATATTGATTCACATATTATTTATCTATACAATATGTAAATTGCATCTTTTAAGTTGAATTACTGAAATTCGTGAATTTTTTCTAATTTATTGGGTAGAACCTTTAGTTGCATCTCTCAGAATAGCAGAGATGCAACCTCACAGTTGTCTGCACAGATATTAGTTGGTATCGGATATTGGAACTTAAAGGAGTGATGACATATCAGTATAAACTATTTCATGTAGCTGATATTGCTGTATATGTTAATTCCCCAAAGACAAAACCATCAGTTTTTACAGTGGGGGATTGCCTTGGCATGCTAGACCTCCCTCCTAAGTAAAAGGGTTGAGTGTGGTCATGATATGCAGCATATCATGACCGCTGCAAATCAATTCACAGTTCAGATTGTGAACTGACAATCTGAATTCACAGATTGTCAATTAGCAAGAAACAAAACTGTAAAGCTAATAATCACTGAAATATCGGGAAACCCTGCAGAGACGCGCTCCATCACAAAGCTCCTGTGGAGTAAAATGTTCCTTTAAACCAGAAGATTTTTCAGTTTCTTACATTTGGAGGACCATGTGGAGTTTTCTTTCGAATTTAAATGTAGTTGAGAGCTGAACAGAGTTTATGGATTTTAATGATCGAGTTTCCATAAACTTTGTTTGAATTTCATCTCTCCGACTTCTTGATGCTCTTTTTGCTCAGCAGACTGAAACTGTAATGAAGCTTCCAACAGAGACTGTCAGGAAGCTTCAGATGATCACAGCAACACTGAGAAAATTCCTCCCCCCTGTCACATTAACAAATAAACAGCTGGTATTTCTTTGCCCTTTAACAGACTGGTGAGCAAGAATTTATTTTAATTATCAGCTGGCAAACAGATAAAGTGGAGGTTTTCTGCTTTTATCCGCGCGTAAAGGATTTAATAGCAGCTCAGGCAGGAGGACATGAATTATCAGTTTAATGTCAGACTGTTATAAAGTTACGGCCTCTACATGTGGAGAGAGACTTCATAAAAATGAAGGAGAGAGAGAGTGATGGGGGAGGGGGGCTGACCTTTCTGTGAGGCTGAATAATGAACCAACAGATGGGCGAGAAGACGAGCACGGAGCTTTAATGTGTGAACAGAGATCCAGGCCCGACAACGTCCGGACTCCAAACTCGCCGCTAATGAAGCAGAATCTCAGCAGAATTCATAACACGGGACCCGTTTCCCATCATGCAGCTGGGCAGAGGTGCAGCTGACTCTACTGACCCACAGAAACATCTGCTAACCGTAACTGTCATTTAACAAGAACTCTAACTAGCAACACTAAATGGTTCACTAAAAAGTATTCTAGTTGGCTGTTTAGAGGCCAGTGAGCAAAGTGAGAATACTCTAGTTTAATAACTAACAAGCTGTCAATAAATTACAGAACTAACCAACCAATGGCAGTTTAGCAAACTAGCCAGCTAACAAATGTTGTGTCCAAGGAACTGCTGGCTAACTTCTGGTTAAGTCAAATAAACTAGTAATATCTAGATAAACAACTAGCTGTTAGTGAAATCAACAATACTTCATTAATCCCTTCGGGAAACTTTTAAGAATTAACTGACCAACAAATCAACCAACTAATAAGCTAGCTGCTTCCAGTAGGTGGCTAATCCAAAACCTTCATTCTGCCACTGGTTAAGAGGAGTGAGTTTGTGACGCTTGATTTATTATGAGTGCGAGCACGAAGGCTGTTTGTTTGGGGGTTTTTGGCGATATTCTCCCTCATGAAAGACCACCTGCAGCATTCGCTCACTCAAAACTACATCATATGTTTTCATCTAAAGTGGAGCGCTACCACTTTTGCTGTACAAAAGTTTGATGATGTTTATGCAGCTCGCAAAAAATAAGAATAGAAAAAAATAAATAAATAAAAGAGATTAAAATGCAAGTTTTTGGTCTGATGCAAACGAACGGGATTTGGTCGAAATGAGCCATAAACTCGGTCCAGTCTGGACCCCGACTGGAAGGGGGGCTGCAGTCGGGGTCATCCTAGAAACTACAGTAAGCTCATAGATTAAAACATGAACACTTTGCTCAGCAACAGTGGAACAAAATACCTGTGAGCAGGTGTAGAAGTCTGGCTGGCTGAAGTCCTGCACCGTCAGACCCTGAACAGCGTTTAGTTTGAGGAGTTCGGACTCTGTTTCAGAGTGACTCAGCTTTGAAAGAGGGATTCTGTTGTCGTAGCAACGCCACCGAGCGGGCCAGTTGCAGTTGTGTGTGTAACTTTGGTGTGTAACACCTCTCAAATACAGTCATGGTGACTTGCAACAGTTTTTTTCCAGTTTTTAGTTGTTTGGACGTCAGTGAGTCAGTCTGTACAGACACCCCCCTCTCTCTCTCTCTCTCTCTCTCACACACACTATACATCCTATAATAGGTGTATCTACATGGTATCTGTCTGCAGCCCCTCCCTCACGTGGATCTCTGGGACCGTATTAGCAAACACCAAAGTGTCTCAGAAATGTTCTGGTTGTGTTTGTTTCTCATCTTGGTGTCGTTTTGGGTTGAAATCAGGTGTAAAGTTGTTCCGCGTCTGTCTGTCTGTCTGCAGTAAGTACCAGGTGGTGGTGGAGGAGGAGCGCCCCCGCAGGCAGAGGAGGGGCACTGCTGAGATCCTGCGCTGTTATCCGGTGCCCATCCACTTCCAGAACGCCACCCTGCTCAACTCGCAGTATTACTTCAGCGCCGAGCTGCTGATGAGCGAGCTGAGGACGCCCGTCCCGTTCTGTGTCGGTCAGTAGCCATCAGAACTGTTCTGGACCCGTTTACCTGCTGGTCAGCGGTTCACCTGTTTACCGGTCAGCGGTTCACCTGTTTACCGGTCAGCGGTTCACCTGTTTACCGGTCAGCGGTCCACCTGTTTACCGGTCAGCGGTTCACCTGTTTACCGGTCAGCGGTCCACCTGTTTACCGGTCAGCGGTCCACCTGTTTACCGGTCAGCGGTTCACCTGTTTACCGGTCAGCGGTCCACCTGTTTACCGGTCAGCGGTCCACCTGTTTACCGGTCAGCGGTTCACCTGTTTACCGGTCAGCGGTTCACCTGTTTGCCGGTCAGCGGTCCACCTGTTTACCGGTCAGCGGTTCACCTGTTTACCGGTCAGCGGTCCACCTGTTTACCGGTCAGCGGTTCACCTGTTTACCGGTCAGCGGTCCACCTGTTTACCGGTCAGCGGTTCACCTGTTTACCGGTCAGCGGTCGACCTGTTTACCGGTCAGCGGTCCACCTGTTTACCGGTCAGCGGTCGACCTGTTTACCGGTCAGCGGTTCACCTGTTTACCGGTCAGCGGTCCACCTGTTTACCGGTCAGCGGTTCACCTGTTTACCGGTCAGCGGTCGACCTGTTTACCGGTCAGCGGTTGACCTGTTTACCGGTCAGCGGTCCACCTGTTTACCGGTCAGCGGTCCACCTGTTTACCGGTCAGCGGTCCACCTGTTTTCTGGTCAGCGGTCGACCTGTTTACCTGTGTGTTTTTCAGGTGACAACAGGACCTACAACGGTTACTGGAACGCCCCCCTGCTGCCTCATAAGAGCTACGGGATCTACTATCAGGCTGTCAGCACTGCTAACGGGGTGAGTTCACCTGCTCACAGGTAACATCTGCCATGGCTCATCATCATCATCCTCGGTGTGACCACAGCAGAGTTGCCATCTAACACGTTTTTACAGAACAGCGCCTCATTCTGAGGTCGTCGGAGAAATCGGTATAACGATGAAGATTAGGATTCAGTAAAGGTGGGAAATGCGGACGGATCCGGGGGGGGACTCTGAGGTGGTGGTAGATCTAACCGTGATGCTGTATGTATCATATTTCATACAGTTTCTCAGACCTTTTGCATGAATCTATCTAACAGCTGATACCAGCAGACGACTACGCTGCATCGTTTTGACATACGACAGCAATAAATGGTGAATCTACAAAAATGATTTTTACTTAAGAAAAATAAAATAAAATTGAATTTTCCCACAGTTTTTCTTGGGTCAGCCTTCGGAGGGTTAATGAACTGTTGCATAATACTTTAGGGGTGGGGAAAAATATCAGTACACTAAAATATATCATAATATTTTCATATGCCAATATCATATTGATATTTAAAAACGTGGAATCGATCTTTTTTACTAACAAAATCCGGCAAGATTTCGTAACAGAACAATGAAATCTCACAAGATTTTGGTAGTGAAATAGTTTAAAATCTCATTTTTAAATAAAGAAATGATATCGGCATGTGAAAATATCAGGATATTTCAGTGCATCGATATCTTTTCCCACTTCTGAATACACAGTGATTGTGCTTTTCAGTGTACCGGTCTGACATCGACCATTTTTCAATCAGCTTCACTCACTGCTTCTCAGTGCTTCTTCTTTTGTAGTGATGAACGAAATGAAAGATTTCAGCCGATACTGACACTCGATGATTTTATGCTGCTCTTGGCCGATACCGAGCTGAAAGTGATGTAATATTCTTTCCTTGTGTAAAATGATAAGAATGCTTCTGCTGCAGATCCAGAAGTTCCCGGAGTCGTCGTAATGGCCCCGGTTACATGATGATGTTTAACTCGTGATTTATTCTTCAAAAATAAACGATTCTCCTTCGTATTTACATGAGAATAATAATTCTAAATAAAGGTTTACATGGAAAACACATTTATCTAATTCCACTTTAGATCTGGGTGCTTAAGTGCTTGGCGTGTTCCACAGAGACAGCGGCATGGTTTCAGGCCCCACGCGTGTGCTTGGCATGTTTGGCAGAGACGGTGGTATCGTTTCAGGCCCCACGCGTGTGCTTGGCGTGTTTGGCAGAGACGGCAGAATCGTTCCGGTTCCACACGTGTGCTTGGCGTGTTCCGTAAAGACTGTGGCATTGTTCCAGGCTCCACGCATGTGCTTGGCGTGTTTGGCAGAGACGGCGGTATCGTTTCAGGCCCCACGCGTGTGCTTGGCGTGTTTGGCAGAGACGGCAGTATCGTTCCGGTTCCATGCGTGTGCTTGGCATTTTCGCAGAGATGGCGGCATCGTTTCAGGCTCCAGGCGTGTTATTAGCGTGTTCGCAGAGTCGGTGGTATCGTTTCAGGCTGCACGCGTGTGCTTGGCATGTTTCACAGAGACGGCAGTATCGTTCTGGTTCCATGCGTGTGCTTGGCGTGTTCCACAGAGACAGCGGCATCGTTTCAGGCCCCACGCGTGTGCTTGGCGTGTTTGGCAGAGACGGCAGTATCGTTCCAGTTCCATGCGTGTGCTTGGCGTGTTAAACAGAGATGGTGGCATAATTTCAGGCTCCACACGTGTGCTTGGCGTGTTAAACAGAGACGGTGGCATAATTTCAGGCTCCACACGTGTGCTTGGCGTGTTTGGCAGAGATGACAGTATTGTTCCAGTTCCACGCTTGTGCTTGGCGTGTTCCCAGAGACGGCGGTATCATTTCAGGCTCCATGCGTGTGCTTGGCATGTTCAACAAAGATGGCAGCATCGTTTCAGGCTGCACGCGTGTGCTTGGCGTGTTCCACAGAGACGGCTGTATCGTTTCAGGCCCACGCATGTGCTTGGCGTGTTTGGCAGAGACGGCAGTATCGTTCCAGTTCCATGCGTGTGCTTGGCGTGTTCCACAGAGACGGTGGCATCGTTTCAGGCTCCACACGTGTGCTTGGCGTGTTCGGCAGAGACGGCAGTATCGTTCCGGTTCCACACGTGTGCTTGGCGTGTTGCATAAAGACTGTGGCATCGTTCCGGGCTCCACGCATGTGCTTGGCGTGTTCGCAGAGATGGCGGCATGGTTTCAGGCTCCACGCGTGTGATTAGCATGTTCACAGAGACGGCTGTATCGTTTCAGGCTGTACGCATGTGCTTGGCATGTTTCACAGAGACGGCAGTATCGTTCTGGTTCCATGCGTGTGCTTGGCGTGTTCCACAGAGACGGCGGCATCGTTTCAGGCCCCACGCGTGTGCTTGGCGTGTTTGGCAGAGACAGTGGCATCGTTTCAGGCTCCACACGTGTGCTTGGCTTGTTTGGCAGAGAGGGCAGTATCGTTCCAGTTCCAGGCGTGTGCTTGGCGTGTTTAGCAGAGAGGGCAGTATCGTTCCAGTTCCATGCGTGCGCTTGGCGTGTTCCGTAAAGACTGTGGCATCTATCCGGGCTCCACGCTTGTGCTTGGCGTGTTCGCAGAGATGGCGGCATCGTTTCAGGCTCCACGCGCGTGATTAGCGTGTTCGCAGAGACGGCGGTATCGTTTCAGGCTCCACGCGTGTGCTTGGCGTGTTCCTAAGAAACGGCGGCATCGTTTAAGGCTGCACGCGTGTGCTTGGCGTGTTCCACAGAGACAGCGGCATCGTTTCAGGCCCACGCATGTGCTTGGCACAGACGGTGGCATCGTTTCAGGCTCCACACGTGTGCTTGGTGTGTTCGGCAGAGACGGCAGTATTGTTCCGGTTCCACACGTGTGCTTGGCGTGTTCCGTAAAGACTGTGGCATCGTTCCGGGCTCCACGCATGTGCTTGGCGTGTTCGCAGAGATGGCGGCATGGTTTCAGGCTCCACGTGTGTGATTAGCGTGTTCACAGAGACGGCTGTATCGTTTCAGGCTCCACGCGTGTGCTTGGCATGTCTGGCAAAGACGGCATTATTGTTCTGCTTCCACGCGTGTGCTTGGCGTGTTTGGCAGAGACGGTGGAATCGTTCCAGTTCCACGCGTGTGTTTGGGGTGTTTAGCAGAGAGGGCAGTATCGTTCCAGTTTCACGCGTGTGCTTAGCGTGTTCCGTAAAGACTGTGGCATCTATCTGGGCTCCACGCTTGTGCTTGGCGTGTTCGCAGAGTTGGCGGCATCGTTTCAGGCTCCACGCGTGTGATTAGCGTGTTCACAGAGACGGCGGTACCGTTTCAGGCTCCACGTGTGTGCTTGGCGTGTTTGGCAAAGACGGCAGTATCGTTATGGTTCCATGCGTGTGCTTGGCGTGTTCTACAGAGACAGCGGCATCGTTTCAGGCCCACGCATGTGCTTGGCGTGTTTAGCAGAGAGGCCAGTATCGTTCCAGTTCCATGCGTGTGCTTGGCGTGTTCCACAGAGATAGTGGCATCGTTTCAGGCTCCACACGTGTGCTTGGCGTGTTTAGCAGAGAGGCCAGTATTGTTCCAGTTCCATGCGTGTGCTTGGCGTGTTCCACAGAGATAGTGGCATCGTTTCAGGCTCCACACGTGTGCTTGGCGTGTTCGGCAGAGATGGCAGTATCGTTCCAGTTCCACGCGTGTGCTTGGCGTGTTCCGTAAAGACTGTGGCATCTATCCGGGCTCCACGCTCGTGCTTGCCGTGTTCGCAGAGATGGCGGTATCGTTTCAGGCTCCACGCATGTGCTTGGCGTGTTTAGCAGAGAGGGCAGTATCGTTCCAGTTCCACGCGTGTGCTTGGCGTGTTTAGCAGAGAGGGCAGTATCGTTCCAGTTCCATGCGTGTGCTTGGCGTGTTCAACAGAGACGGTGGCATAATTTCAGGCTCCACACGTGTGCTTGGCGTGTTTGGCAGAGACGACAGTATCGTTCCAGTTCCACGCGTGTGCTTGGCGTGTTTAGCAGAGAGGGCAGTATCGTTCCAGTTCCATGCGTGTGCTTGGCGTGTTCAACAGAGACGGTGGCATAATTTCAGGCTCCACGCGTGTGCTTGGCGTGTTTAGCAGAGAGGGCAGTATCGTTCCAGTTCCATGCGTGTGCTTGGCGTGTTTAGCAGAGAGGGCAGTATCGTTCCAGTTCCATGCGTGTGCTTGGCGTGTTCAACAGAGACGGTGGCATAATTTCAGGCTCCACACGTGTGCTTGGCGTGTTTGGCAGAGACGACAGTATCGTTCCAGTTCCACGCGTGTGCTTGGCGTGTTCCGTAAAGACTGTGGCATCTATCCGGGCTCCACGGTTGTGCTTGGCGTGTTCGCAGAGATGGCGGCATGGTTTCAGGCTCCACGCGTGTGATTAGCGTGTTCGCAGAGACGGCGGTATCGTTTCAGGCTCCACGCGTGCGCTTGGCGTGTTCCTAAGAAACGGCGGCATCGTTTCAGGCTCCACGCGTGTGATTAGCGTGTTCGCAGAGACGGCGCTATCGTTTCAGGCTCCACGCGTGTGCTTGGCATGATCAACAAAGATGGCAGCATCGTTTCAGGCTACACGCGTGTGCTTGGCGTGTTCCTAAGAAACGGCGGCATCGTTTCAGGCTCCACGCGTGTGCTTGGCGTGTTCCACAGAGACAGCAGCATCGTTTCAGGCCCACGCATGTGCTTGGTGTGCTTGGCACAGACGGTGGCATCGTTTCAGGCTCCACACGTGTGCTTGGTGTGTTCGGCAGAGACGGCAGTATTGTTCCGGTTCCACACGTGTGCTTGGCGTGTTCCGTAAAGACTGTGGCATCGTTCCGGGCTCCACGCGTGTGATTAGTGTGTTCGCAGAGACGGTGGTATCGTTTCAGGCTGCACGCGTGTGCTTGGCATGTTTGCAGAGATGGCGACATCGTTTCAGGCTCCATGCATGTGATTAGCGTGTTCACAGAGACGGCTGTATCGTTTCAGGCTCCACGCGTGTGCTTGGCGTGTTTGGCAAAGACGGCAGTATCGTTCTGCTTCCATGCGTGTGCTTGGCGTGTTCCACAGAGACAGCGGCATCGTTTCAGGCCCCACGCGTGTGCTTGGCGTGTTTGGCAGAGACGGTGGAATCGTTCCAGTTCCACGCGTGTGTTTGGGGTGTTTAGGAGAGAGGGCAGTATCGTTCCAGTTTCACACGTGTGCTTAGCGTGTTCCGTAAAGACTGTGGCATCTATCTGGGCTCCACGCTTGTGCTTGGCGTGTTCGCAGAGTTGGTGGCATCGTTTCAGGCGCCACGCGTGTGCTTGGCATGTTCCACAGAAAGGGTGGCATCGTTTCAGGCTCCACGCGTGTGCTTGGCGTGTTCTACAGAAATGGCGGCATCGTTTCAGGATCCACGCGTTTGCTTGGAGCGTTCGCATAGACTGTGGCATCGATCCGGGCTCCACGTGTGTTCATGGCGTGTTTCGCAGAGATGGCGGCACCATTCTGGGCTTCACGTGTGATATGCAGAGACCGTGGCATCGATCCGGGCTCCACCCGTGTGCTTGGCGTGTTCCACAGAGATGGCAGCATCGTTCTGGGCTCCATACGTGTGCTTTCGGTGTTCCGCAGAGACGGCGGCATCGTTCCGGGTTCCATACGTGTGCTTGCCGTGTTCTGCTGGAGTACACCGGTTCTGTGAGCTGTTGTGTTTCCTGGAAGCTGCAGTGCAGAGAAACGTGAAACTGAGTGTCTTGTTACCGAAGAAAACACACTTTCTCACACTCCTCTGTTCTGTGCTGCAGCTTTCCTCCGTTCTGTCATAAATCCCCAAAGCGCGACAGACATGGCGGTTTACCGGCAGATCCGCTCCAGCAGCCGGACCAGCGACACGACTGCTGCAGTCCGTGTCAGCATGCACCCGCTTTCTCACATATGTGTGTAATAAAAAGATAATTGTTCAGTTTTACACACACCCTCAGATCGGAGTGTGTTGTCTGTTAATTATTGATGCCGGGAGGTTTAATTGGTGTGTGTGCTGAATAATGCAGCGACAGTAGTGCTTTTTACTGTCGCCACGCCACAGAGGCACGCTGCTCCATGTGTGTGTGAGCATGAATATTCATGAGCTCTTGTGGTTAATTTGTTGCTTGTTTGTTAAAAGCAGAAAGATGCAAGATGTTCTGTTGCCTCTCAGAAAACCTTGGCGTGTGTGTGTGTGTGTGTGTGTGTGTGTGTGTGTGTGTATGTGTGTGTGTGTGAGTGTGTATGTGTGTGTATGTGTGCGTGTGTGTGTGTGTATGTAGGTGTGTATGTAGGTGCGTGTGTGTGTGTGTGTATGTAGGTGTGTGTGTGTGTGCGTGTGTGTGTGTGTATGTATGTGTGTGTATGTGTGTGTGTATGTGTGTATGTAGGTGCGTGTGTGTGTGTGTGTGTGTGTGTATGTAGGTGTGTGTGTGTGTGTATTGTAAATGCCAGCATAGGCACTGATCCACAGCCATTTGCCTCCTGTCTGCTCTGTTTACGATGAGTGTTTGTTTGTGTGTGTGTGGCCGCTTGTTTGTCGCAGTTGTGTTGACATTAAACTCGTTTTTCTTTTCTTTTCTAACAGGAAACCAAGATAGACTGCGTTCGAGTGGCCACGAAAGGTACGGTCTTTATTTTTAAAGGTTTTACATGCTTGAAAAACTGACTTGATTTGTTTATTTTGTATTTTCAACTCTATTCTACATTATGGTCATTTTTTTGTAATCTGGTGTAAAATGTCAATAAAAACAGAAAGCAATGATTTGAAAATCTCATTAGTTTTATGGTTGCATTTGAAAACTAATCCACTTACCTGGCAACAGGTGAGAAACATGACTGGTTAAGCTAGTTTAACTGGGATCAGACCAGTAACATGACTGGTTTAGCGGGTTTAACTGGGATCAGACCAGTATCATGACTGGTTTAGCGGGTTTAACTGGGATCAGACCAGTAACATGACTGGTTTAGCTGGTTTAACTGGGATCAGACCAGTAACATGACTGGTTTAGTGGGTTTAACTGGGATCAGACCAGTAACATGACTGGTTTAGCGGGTTTAACTGGGATCAGACCAGAAACATGACTGGTTTAGCTGGTTTAACTGCGATCAGACCAGTTGCATGACTGGTTTAGTGGGTTTAACAGGGATCAGACCAGTAACATGACTGGTTTAGCGGGTTTAACTGGGATCAGACCAGAAACATGACTGGTTTAGCGGGTTTAACTGGGATCAGACCAGTAACATGACTGGTTTAGCTGGTTTAACTGCGATCAGACCAGTAGCATGACTGGTTTAGCGGTTTTAACTGGGATCAGACCAGTAACATGACTGGTTTAGCAGGTTTAACCGGGATCAGACCAGAAACATGACTGGTTTAGCGGGTTTAACTGGGATCAGACCAGAAACATGACTGCTTTAGCGGGTTTAACTGGGATCAGACCAGTAACATGACTGGTTTAGCGGGTTTAACTGGGATCAGACCAGAAACATGACTGGTTTAGCGGGTTTAACTGGGATCAGACCAGAAACATGACTGGTTTAGCGGGTTTAACAGGAATCAGACCAGTAACATGACTGGTTTAGCTGGTTTAACTGCGATCAGACCAGTAACGTGACTGGTTTAGCAGGTTTAACTGGGAGAGACCAGTAACATGACTGGTTTAGCTGGTTTAACTGGGATCAGACCAGTAACATGACTGATTTAGCGGGTTTAACTGGGATCAGACCAGTAACATGACTGGTTCAGCTGGTTTAACTGGGAGAGACCAGTAACATGACTGGTTTAGCTGGTTTAACTGGGATCAGACCAGTAACATGACTGGTTTAGCGGGTTTAACTGGGATCAGACCAGTAACATGACTGGTTCAGCTGGTTTTACTGGGAGAGACCAGTAACATGACTGGTTTAGCTGGTTTGACTGGGATCAGACCAGTTGCATGACTGGTTTAGCGGGTTTAACTGGAATCAGACCAGTAACATGACTGGTTTAGCGGGTTTAACTGGGAAAAAACAGTAACATGACTGGTTTAAACTACTTTTACAGAGATGTCTCTGCCATCAGATTCACAGTCAGTGAATATTCCCATGAAATGATTTTGAATTAAGGTTATAAAATAGTGACTAGCAGCAAATTCACAACCTTTGACGTTCTTAGATCAGATCTGACAGACCAAATCCCTGCCCCACTCTCAGTTCCTTCTTCTAGAGCAAAGGCCAGCGATTTTCTGAAAAGTGAAAGTTTTAAGGAGGAATTTCTGAGTCTGAGATGTGTGGGCAGAGAGCTCCGTAAGAGGGAGGTCCTGATAGAAAAGCCTGATCTCCTCTCACAAACATAATAACCAGGTCAATAAGCCTGACATGCATGCCGGGGTCATTTGAGCAGGAAGGTTTAAAATGCAGCAGGAGATCAGGACAGAGCCAACAAAGGTGTGATGTCACTGACAGCTGCTTCCATATCAGGTGTGATGTCACTGACAGCTGCTTCCATATCAGGTGTGATGTCACTAACAGCTGCTTCCATATCAGGTGTGATATCACTGACAGCTGCTTCCATATCAGGTGTGATGTCACTGACAGCTGCTTCCATATCAGGATTGATGTCACTGACAGCTGCTTCCATATCAGGTGTGATGTCACTGACAGCTGCTTCCATATCAGGTGTGATGTCACTGACAGCTGCTTCCATATCAGGTGTGATGTCACTAACAGCTGCTTCCATATCAGGTGTGATGTCACTGACAGCTGCTTCCATATCAGGAGTGATGTCACTGACAGCTGCTTCCATATCAGGTGTGATGTCACTGACAGCTGCTTCCATATCAGGTGTGATGTCACTGACAGCTGCTTCCATATCAGGATTGATGTCACTGACAGCTGCTTCCATATCAGGAGTGATGTCACTGACAGCTGATTCCATATCAGGTGTGATGTCACTGACAGCTGCTTCCATATCAGGTGTGATGTCACTGACAGCTGCTTCCATATCAGGATTGATGTCACTGACAGCTGCTTCCATATCAGGAGTGATGTCACTGACAGCTGCTTCCATATCAGGTGTGATGTCACTGACAGCTGCTTCCATATCAGGTGTGATGTCACTGACAGCTGCTTCCATATCAGGAGTGATGTCACTGACAGCTGCTTCCATATCAGGTGTGATGTCACTGACAGCTGCTTCCATATCAGGATTGATGTCACTGACAGCTGCTTCCATATCAGGAGTGATGTCACTGACAGCTGCTTCCATATCAGGAGTGATGTCACTGACAGCTGCTTCCATATCAGGTGTGATGTCACTGACAGCTGCTTCCATATCAGGTGTGATGTCACTGACAGCTGCTTCCATATCAGGTGTGATGTCACTGACAGCTGCTTCCATATCAGGTGTGATGTCACTGACAGCTGCTTCCATATCAGGTGTGATGTCACTGACAGCTGCTTCCATATCAGGTGTGATGTCACTGACAGCTGCTTCCATATCAGGTGTGATGTCACTGACAGCTGCTTCCATATCAGGAGTGATGTCACTGACAGCTGCTTCCATATCAGGTGTGATGTCACTGACAGCTGCTTCCATATCAGGTGTGATGTCACTGACAGCTGCTTCCATATCAGGAGTGATGTCACTGACAGCTGCTTCCATATCAGGTGTGATGTCACTGACAGCTGCTTCCATATCAGGTGTGATGTCACTGACAGCTGCTTCCATATCAGGTGTGATGTCACTGACAGCTGCTTCCACATTAAGTTTGAGGTCTTTAACTGGCGGATGGTGTTTTTATTTTTACTCTGTGGTTATGAAACGTCTTCAGAGCAGCGCAGGAGTCTGTAAACCACCACGAGACTGAGCAGTTTGACCGCTAGTTTATCTGTAAATATGAAGTTAATGTGAGTTCAGAGTCAGAGGGAAGCTAGCAGATGTCGCGGTCTGGCACAGAAAACAATGCTAGCCCAAAGTGATGACATCATGAGTTTTCAGATAAGTTTGTGACATCACAAACAGCATTTAAACCTGTTTTATCAGTTTATCTGTGTTTGTTAGGAGTAAAAGTTGGCAGCACTGGTGGGACCGGTTGTGATCTCTGCTGATTTAGACCTAGCTGTTATTTTAGCCGCGAGCTGGCGAGGTGACTGTTCAGCTGAGACACAGATGGCAGTTAGCTGCTGCTGCGCTAAGCTAATGGTTAGCAAACTGGTCCCATCCAGAAGTGTAATGGCTCACAGATGGCTGCTCATCGCCAACACCTGTCCCTCACTTTGTCCAACTGTCCATCAGTAAGAGGAAGGAATGTCCTACACACCGATTCACACACATGACACACACACAATCCCAGCTTTGTGCTGTGCTTACGCTACGCTAAAGCTAATGACGGGGGCTGAGTGGGCATTCAGAGAGCAATAACACAACAAGCTACAAAGTCTGTTACGTCCCCCGGTGAACATCCATGATGATCACACACAAACACGCGCACACACACACACACACACACACACTCTGGCTTTAATCAGCTTTTACTGGAGCTCAGTTCTGGTGGCTAACGACAGCAGATGCTGATTGGTTATGTTGGTCCCCCTGCACCTGTCAGTCACACGGCAGCAGCCAACCCCCCTCTCCCATGGGTTGCCCCCCCTCCCCTCCCATGGTGCCGTGCAGTGCTAACAGTGAGCAGCCTGATGTGAATGTAAAGAAGAGCTGCACATCAGCTGAATGTTAACCGGACCAGAACAACACACAAACATGCAGCCTGGAACAGGTTTCATTCCCGAAAATACAACCTACAACGGACGGGAAACACACTCTTGCCTCCCCGAGTAATCCGATGATTGGTCTGGAACAGGTCTGTTCCCAGTTAAACCAGTTAAACTAGTCATGTTCCTGCTCTGTTTCCAGTTACACCAGTCATGTAACTGGTCTGTTCCCAGTTAAACCAGTTAAACCAGTCATGTTCCTGCTCTGTTCCCAGTTAAACCAGTCATGTAACTGGTCTGTTCCCAGTTAAACCAGTTAAACGAGTCATGTTCCTGCTCTGTTCCCAGTTAAACCAGTCTTGTTCCTGCTCTGTTTCCAGTTACACCAGTTAAACCAGTCATGTTCCTGCTCTGTTCCCAGTTAAACTAGTCATGTTCCTGCTCTGTTCCCAGTTACACCAGTTAAACCAGTCATGTTCCTGCTCTGTTCCCAGTTAAACCAGTTAAACCAGTCATGTTCCTTCTCTGTTCCCAGTTAAACCAGTCATGTAACTGGTCTGTTCCCAGTTAAACCAGTTAAACCAGTCATGTTCCTGCTCTGTTCCCAGTTAAAAACCAGTCATGTTCCTGCTCTATTCCCAGTTAAACCAGTCATGTAATTGGTCTGTTCCCAGTTAAACCAGTTAAACCAGTCATGTTCCTGCTCTGTTCCCAGTTACACCAGTTAAACCAGTCATGTTCCTGCTCTGTTCCCAGTTACACCAGTTAAACCAGTCATGTTCCTGCTCTGTTCCCAGTTAAACCAGTCATGTAACTGCTCTGTTCCCAGTTAAACCAGTTAAACTAGTCATGTTCCTGCTCTGTTCCCAGTTAAACCAGTCATGTAACTGCTCTGTTCCCAGTTAAACCAGTTAAACCAGTCATGTTCCTGCTCTGTCCCCAGTTAAACCAGTCATGTATCTGCTCTGTTCCCAGTTAAACCAGTTAAACTAGTCATGTTCCTGCTCTGTTCCCAGTTAAACCAGTCATGTAACTGGTCTGTTCCCAGTTAAACCAGTTAAACCAGTCATGTTCCTGCTCTGTTCCCAGTTAAACCAGTCATGTAACTGGTCTGTTCCCAGTTAAACCAGTTAAACCAGTCATGTTCCTGCTCTGTTCCCAGTTACACCAGTTAAACCAGTCATGGTCCTGCTCTGTTCCCAGTTACACCAGTTAAACCAGTTAAACCGGTCACGTTCCTGCTCTGTTCCCAGTTAAACCAGTCATGTAACTGGTCTGTTCCCAGTTAAACCAGTTAAACCAGTCATGTTCCTGCTCTGTTCCCAGTTAAACCAGTCATGTAACTGGTCTGTTCCCAGTTAAACCAGTTAAACCAGTCATATTCCTGCTCTGTTCCCAGTTACACCAGTTAAACCGGTCACGTTCCTGCTCTGTTCCCAGTTACACCAGTTAAACCAGTTAAACCGGTCACGTTCCTGCTCTGTTCCCAGTTACACCAGTTAAACCAGTTAAACCGGTCACGTTCCTGCTCTGTTCCCAGTTACACCAGTTAAACCAGTTAAACCGGTCACGTTCCTGCTCTGTTCCCAGTTACACCAGTTAAACCGGTCACGTTCCTGCTCTGTTCCCAGTTACACCAGTTAAACCTGTTAAACCGGTCACGTTCCTGCTCTGTTCCCAGTTACACCAGTTAAACCAGTTAAAACAGTCACGTTCCTGCTCTGTTCCCAGTTACACCAGTTAAACCAGTTAAACCAGTTAAACCGGTCACGTTCCTGCTCTGTTCCCAGTTAAACCAGTTAAACCGGTCACGTTCCTGCTCTGTTCCCAGTTACACCAGTTAAACCAGTTAAACCGGTCACGTTCCTGCCCCTCACAGACGTGTTTATTTTCCATGAAATGTTCCAGTTTCACCGTCTGATTTGTTGTTCATGTTCTACTGGGGATGAAATCTGAGCTGAGATTTCTGAATCATTGCAATTGTTTATTATTTTTGTTTAGCTCAACTTGTTTGTTTGTTTTTTAATTGGGGATGAACATTAAATCCAGGAATGTCAAACTTTGACTCCACTAAAGTGTTTATGAGCTGCTTCACATGGACACAAAGTCAGAAATGTTTATCACCTGGATGTTGTGAACGTGGACAAACCTGCAGGTTATTTTCAAATCAACAAGTCACAATGAAAACGACACACTTCAGAAATCCAAGGTGACATTGAACACACCACGATGCAGATCAGATAAACCTTCAGTGACGTAGTCTGAAGAATAACTTCCAACCTGAAGCAGCCGCTGAATCAGGTTGGACAGGTAGACACACCTGGACAGCAGCTGGCTGTCTGCCTGTGGACAGACTGGTGGACACGACTCCTCTCTGCTTCCGCCGCGTGATTGATTACTAATGTCTGACCATTAATTGGCTGATTAATGAGCTTCTCTTTCAGGTGTGTTTCATGAACTAAACGACTGCCTGTTGACTTGCGTGGCGCTCTGCTCTCCTGCAGGAACCATGAAGCTGAAACTGACCGCACGTAGATGATCAGAGACCATGAAAGGAAGACAAAGGACAGATGACACGTAGACCTTTAAAATGTCATTTATTATGAATAAAAAGTAAAAGAAGAAAATCTGGAAAAGAAAAAAAAGGAGATAAAAACCTGAAGTTATTAATGCAAGAAAATAATTTACCAAGCTCAGAGAGCAGCTGCATGAACGACACACACGGTGGAGAAAGCTCGGAGAAGCATGATGCTGAACCCTGTCAGAAAACGTATGAATCCAAAGTTTTTCAGGTTTCTCATCAGCTTCATTTCAGAGCTGCAAAACACGCCGAACAATCCACCTTCTGGTCCAGCGTTGGACGCTTTTCCAGACAGAACTCGTAATTCCTGCTGTGACAGATCCCACACGATCCTCCCAGATTTTCCTCCAGATTAACATGATGCCATCACAGAGGTGAAGCTGCTGCAGGAGAGCAGGACGCTGCATGTCACTAATACCTCTGCTTCAGCCTCTCTCTCTCTCTCTCTCTCTCTCTCCGTGTCTGTCCGTCCGTCCGTCTCTGCATGCCTTCCTGGACGAACAGCCGCGATAATCGTCACCCAGCTCACCACGCCGTATGTTCGCATCGCCCCGGCGGCTGGCGACAAGCAGCTAACAGGTCAGAGGAAACGCCGCTGTCACGTCTGTGTGGCCGTCGCATGTGGCTGTATGTTCACGTTTGTCTGTGTGTTCTGGTGTGTGATGTGAGAACACACACGTGCACGCACACGCATACGCGCATACACGCACACGCACACGCATACGTACACACACACGCACACACGTACACACACATCCATACGCACACACACGCATACATACACGCATACACACACACACACACGTACACGCACACACGTACACGCATACACACACATACATAAGCACACACACACACATACACGCACACACGCACACACGTACACGCACACGTACACACACACGCACACACGTACACACACATCCATACGCACACACACGCATACATACACGCATACACACACACACACACACGTACACGCACACACGTACACACACATACATACGCACACACACACACGTACACGCACACACACGCACGCACGCACACACGTACACGTACACACACACGCATACGCACACACGCACACACACACATAAACACACACACTGCAGCAGAGACAAACACTTCTAACAAATCTGTTTTGTGTCTGTATGTGTGCATGTGTGTGTGTGTGCATGTGTGTGTGTGTGTGTGCACGTGTGTGTGTGGGTGTGCATGTGTGTGTGTGCATGTGTGTGTGTGCACGTGTGTGTGTGGGTGTGCATGTGTGTGTGTGTGTGCATGTGTGTGTGTGCATGTGTGTGTGTGCACGTGTGTGTGTGCACGTGTGTGTGTGGGTGTGCATGTGTGTGTGTGTGGGTGTGCATGTGTGTGTTCACCCCGTTTAATCTCACGTGTGTCTGAAACGTTCAAATAACCGAAGCTTCATTAACAAAGTTCAGACCGTTTTTTGCTTTCAAATCAAGAGAAAAGAGCGTTACACAAAAAGCTGCAGCCACAAGGAATTGTGGGTCAAACTCATCTACTTTCCTTCATCACGGACGTTTCCTCGAGGAGGTGATGAAGGAAGCATCGGAGGAGGTGATGAAGGAAGCATCGGAGCTCCTTTCCTGAGTTTGTGTCCAACATTTATGAGGAAAATCACATTTAAAGGAGCTGATGAGGACGCGAGTCAGAGAAGGAGAAGCACAGAAACCCTGTTTCACTGTGGGTGATGTGCCCTCGGCTACATGCCGATTTGCCATCAAAGTATGAAGTCATTTGAAAGAAAACATCTTTTCTTTCAAATACTATCTTTATCACTAGATGTCAGTAATTTGTACATACTGTACCTTTAAGATATAATGACCATATTATATGACAACGTTACAATAAGTTGATGATGTCACACCACCCCGATATTGTCCAAATTGCACAAAAAGGGTGTCGTTGGTTTGTAATGTCCACTTATTTTGCTTATTTTGCTATCCGTAATAACAGTCTGAAAGCGGCTCTCAATGACCTGGAAGTCGCAGAACCGTAAATATCCCGTAATAACAGTCTGAAAGCGGCTCTCAATGACCTGGAAGTCGCAGAACCGTAAATATCCCGCAAAAACAGTCTGAAAGCAGCTCTCAATGACCTGGAAGTCGCAGAACCGTAAATATCCCGCAATAACAGTCTGAAAGCGGCTCTCAATGACCTGGAAGTCGCAGAACCGTAAATATCCCGCAATAACAGTCTGAAAGCGGCTCTCAATGACCTGGAAGTTGCAGAACCGTAAATATCCCGCAATAACAGACTGAAAGCGGCTCTCAATGACCTGGAAGTTGCAGAACCGTAAATATCCCGCAATAACAGTCTGAAAGCGGCTCTAAATGACCTGGAACTCGCAGAACCGTAAATATCCCGCAATAACAGTCTGAAAGCGGCTCTCAATGACCTGGAAGTCGCAGAACCATAAATATCCCGCAATAGCAGACTGAAAGCGGCTCTCAATGACCTGGACGTCGCAGAACCGTAAATATCCCGCAATAACCGTCTGAAAGCAGCTCTCAATGACCTGGAAGTCGCAGAACCGTAAATATCCCGCAATAACCGTCTGAAAGCGGCTCTAAATGACCTGGAAGTCGCAGAACCGTAAATATCCCGCAATAACAGTCTGAAAGCGGCTCTCAATGACCTGGAAGTCGCAGAACCGTAAATATCCCGCAATAACTGTCTGAAAGCGGCTCTCAATGACCTGGAAGTCGCAGAACCGTAAATATCCCGCAATAACAGTCTGAAAGCGGCTCTCAATGACCTGGAAGTCGCAGAACCGTAAATATCCTGCAATCACAGTCTGAAAGTGGCTCTAAATGACCTGGAAGTCGCAGAACCGTAAATATCCCGCAATAACTGTCTGAAAGCGGCTCTCAATGACCTGGAAGTCGCAGAACCGTAAATATCCCGCAATAACAGTCTGAAAGCGGCTCTAAATAACAGGAAGTCGCAGAACCGTAAATATCCCGCAATAACTGTCTGAAAGCGGCTCTAAATGACCTGAAAGTCGCAGAACCGTAAATATCCCGCAATAACAGTCTGAAAGCGGCTCTCAATGACCTGGAACTCGCAGAACTGTAAATATTCCGCAATAACAGTCTGAAAGCGGCTCTAAATGACCTGGAAGTCGCAGAACCGTAAATATCCCGCAATCACAGACTGAAAGCGGCTCTAAATGACCTGGTACTCGCAGAACCGTAAATATCCCGCAATAACAGTCTGAAAGCGGCTCTCAATGACCTGGAAGTCGCAGAACCGTAAATATCCCGCAATAACAGACTGAAAGCGGCTCTCAATGACCTGGAAGTCGCAGAACCGTAAATATCCCGCAATAACAGACTGAAAGCGGCTCTCAATGACCTGGAAGTCGCAGAACCGTAAATATCCCGCAATATCAGTCTGAAAGCGGCTCTAAATGACCTGGAAGTCGCAGAACCGTAAATATCCCGCAATAACAGTCTGAAAGCGGCTCTCAATGACCTGGAAGTCGCAGAACCGTAAATATCCTGCAATCACAGTCTGAAAGCGGCTCTAAATGACCTGGAAGTCGCAGAACCGTAAATATCCCGCAATAACAGTCTGAAAGCGGCTCTAAATAACAGGAAGTCGCAGAACCGTAAATATCCCGCAATAACAGTCTGAAAGCGGCTCTAAATGACCTGAAAGTCGCAGAACCGTAAATATCCCGCAATAACAGTCTGAAAGCGGCTCTCAATGACCTGGAACTCGCAGAACCGTAAATATTCCGCAATAACAGTCTGAAAGCGGCTCTAAATGACCTGGAAGTCGCAGAACCGTAAATATCCCGCAATCACAGTCTGAAAGCGGCTCTAAATAACAGGAAGTCGCAGAACCGTAAATATCCCGCAATAACAGTCTGAAAGCGGCTCTCAATGACCTGGAACTCGCAGAACCGTAAATATCCCGCTATAACAGTCTGAAAGCGGCTCTCAATGACCTGGAAGTCGCAGAACCGTAAATATCCCGCAATCACAGTCTGAAAGCGGCTCTAAATAACAGGAAGTCGCAGAACCGTAAATATCCCGCAATAACCGTCTGAAAGCGGCTCTAAATGACCTGGAAGTCGCAGAACCGTAAATATCCCGCAATAACAGTCTGAAAGCGGCTCTCAATGACCTGAAAGTCGCAGAACCGTAAATATCCCGCAATAACAGTCTGAAAGCGGCTCTCAATGACCTGGAACTCGCAGAACCGTAAATATCCCGCTATAACAGTCTGAAAGCGTCTCTCAATGACCTGGAAGTCGCAGAACCGTAAATATCCCGCAATCACAGTCTGAAAGCGGCTCTCAATGACCTGGAAGTCGCAGAACCGTAAATATCCCGCAATATCAGTCTGAAAGCGGCTCTCAATGACCTGGAAGTCGCAGAACCGTAAATATCCCGCAATAACAGTCTGAAAGCGGCTCTCAATGACCTGGAACTCGCAGAACCGTAAATATCCCGCTATAACAGTCTGAAAGCGTCTCTCAATGACCTGGAAGTCGCAGAACCGTAAATATCCCGCAATAACAGTCTGAAAGCGGCTCTCAATGACCTGGAAGTCGCAGAACCGTAAATATCCCGCAATAACAGTCTGAAAGCGGCTCTCAATGACCTGGAAGTCGCAGAACCGTAAATATCCCGCAATATCAGTCTGAAAGCGGCTCTCAATGACCTGGAAGTCGCAGAACCGTAAATATCCCGCAATAACAGTCTGAAAGCGGCTCTCAATGACCTGGAAGTCGCAGAACCGTAAATATCCCGCAATCACAGTCTGAAAGCGGCTCTCAATGACCTGGAAGTCGCAGAACCGTAAATATCCCGCAATAACAGTCTGAAAGCGGCTCTCAGTGACCTGGAACTCGCAGAACCGTAAATATACCGCTATAACAGTCTGAAAGCGGCTCTAAATGACCTGGAAGTTGCAGAACCGTAAATATCCCGCAATAACAGTCTGAAAGCGGCTCTCAGTGACCTGGAAGTCGCAGAACCGTAAATATCCCGCAATAACTGTCTGAAAGCGGCTCTAAATGACCTGGAAGTCGCAGAACCGTAAATATCCCGCAATATCAGTCTGAAAGCGGCTGTCAATGACCTGGAAGTCGCAGAACCGTAAATATCCCGTAATAACAGTCTGAGAGCGGCTCTAAATAACAGGAAGTCGCAGAACCGTAAATATCCCGCAAAAACAGTCTGAAAGCGTCTCTCAATGACCTGGAAGTCGCAGAACCGTAAATATCCCGCAATAACAGTCTGAAAGCGGCTCTCAATGACCTGGAAGTCGCAGAACCGTAAATATCCCGCTATAACAGTCTGAAAGCGGCTCTCAATGACCTGGAAGTCGCAGAACCGTAAATATCCCGCAATAACAGTCTGAAAGCGGCTCTCAATGACCTGGAAGTCGCAGAACCGTAAATATACCGCTATAACAGTCTGAAAGCGGCTCTCAATGACCTGGAAGTCGCAGAACCGTAAATATCCCGCAATAACAGTCTGAAAGCGGCTCTCAATGACCTGGAAGTCGCAGAACCGTAAATATCCCGCAATCACAGTCTGAAAGCGGCTCTCAATGACCTGGAAGTCGCAGAACCGTAAATATCCCGCTATAACAGTCTGAAAGCGGCTCTAAGTGACCTGGAAGTCGCAGAACCGTAAATATCCCGCAATAACAGTCTGAAAGCGGCTCTCAGTGACCTGGAAGTCGCAGAACCGTAAATATCCCGCAATAACTGTCTGAAAGCGGCTCTAAATGACCTGGAATTTGCGGAACCGTAAATATCCCGCAATAACAGTCTGAAAGCGGCTCTCAGTGACCTGGAAGTCGCAGAACCGTAAATATCCCGCAATAACTGTCTGAAAGCGGCTCTAAATGACCTGGAAGTTGCAGAACCGTAAATATCCCGCAATAACTGTCTGAAAGCGGCTCTAAATGACCTGGAAGTTGCATAACCGTAAATATCCCGCAATAACAGTCTGAAAGCGGCTCTAAATGACCTGGAAGTCGCAGAACCATAAATATCCCGCTATAACAGTCTGAAAGCAGCTCTAAAGGACCTGGAACTCGCAGAACCGTAAATATCCCGCAATAGTAGTCTGAAAGCGGCTCTCAATGACCTGGAACTCGCAGAACCGTAAATATCCCGCAATAACAGTCTGAAAGCGGCTCTCAATGACCTGGAACTCGCAGAACCGTAAATATCCCGCTATAACAGTCTGAAAGCGTCTCTCAATGACCTGGAAGTCGCAGAACCGTAAATATCCCGCAATCACAGTCTGAAAGCGGCTCTAAATAACAGGAAGTCGCAGAACCGTAAATATCCCGCAATAACCGTCTGAAAGCGGCTCTAAATGACCTGGAAGTCGCAGAACCGTAAATATCCCGCAATAACAGTCTGAAAGCGGCTCTAAATGACCTGAAAGTCGCAGAACCGTAAATATCCCGCAATAACAGTCTGAAAGCGGCTCTCAATGACCTGGAACTCGCAGAACCGTAAATATCCCGTAATAACAGTCTGAGAGCGGCTCTAAATAACAGGAAGTCGCAGAACCGTAAATATCCCGCAATATCAGTCTGAAAGCGGCTCTCAATGACCTGGAAGTCGCAGAACCGTAAATATCCCGTAATAACAGTCTGAGAGCGGCTCTAAATAACAGGAAGTCGCAGAACCGTAAATATCCCGCAAAAACAGTCTGAAAGCGGCTCTAAATGACCTGGAAGTCGCAGAACCGTAAATATCCCGCAATAACAGTCTGAAAGCGGCTCTCAATGACCTGGAAGTCGCAGAACCGTAAATATCCCGCAATCACAGTCTGAAAGCGGCTCTCAATGACCTGGAAGTCGCAGAACCGTAAATATCCCGCTATAACAGTCTGAAAGCGGCTCTAAGTGACCTGGAAGTCGCAGAACCGTAAATATCCCGCAATAACAGTCTGAAAGCGGCTCTCAGTGACCTGGAAGTCGCAGAACCGTAAATATCCCACAATAACTGTCTGAAAGCGGCTCTAAATGACCTGGAAGTTGCAGAACCGTAAATATCCCGCAATTACAGTCTGAAAGCGGCTCTCAGTGACCTGGAAGTCGCAGAACCGTAAATATCCCGCAATAACTGTCTGAAAGCGGCTCTAAATGACCTGGAAGTCGCAGAACCGTAAATATCCCGCAATATCAGTCTGAAAGCGGCTCTCAATGACCTGGAAGTCGCAGAACCGTAAATATCCCGTAATAACAGTCTGAGAGCGGCTCTAAATAACAGGAAGTCGCAGAACCGTAAATATCCCGCAAAAACAGTCTGAAAGCGGCTCTAAATGACCTGGAAGTCGCAGAACCGTAAATATCCCGCAATAACAGTCTGAAAGCGGCTCTCAATGACCTGGAAGTCGCAGAACCGTAAATATACCGCTATAACAGTCTGAAAGCGGCTCTCAATGACCTGGAAGTCGCAGAACCGTAAATATCCCGCAATAACAGTCTGAAAGCGGCTCTCAGTGACCTGGAAGTCGCAGAACCGTAAATATCCCGCAATAACTGTCTGAAAGCGGCTCTAAATAACAGGAAGTCGCAGAACCGTAAATATCCCGCAATAACAGTCTGAAAGCGGCTCTAAATGACCTGAAAGTCGCAGAACCGTAAATATCCCGTAATAACAGTCTGAGAGCGGCTCTAAATAACAGGAAGTCGCAGAACCGTAAATATCCCGCAATAACTGTCTGAAAGCGGCTCTAAATGACCTGGAAGTTGCATAACCGTAAATATCCCGCAATAACAGTCTGAAAGCGGCTCTAAATGACCTGGAAGTTGCATAACCGTAAATATCCCGCAATAACAGTCTGAAAGCGGCTCTAAATGACCTGGAAGTCGCAGAACCGTAAATATCCCGCAATATCAGTCTGAAAGCGGCTCTCAATGACCTGGAAGTCGCAGAACCGTAAATATCCCGTAATAACAGTCTGAGAGCGGCTCTAAATAACAGGAAGTCGCAGAACCGTAAATATCCCGCAAAAACAGTCTGAAAGCGGCTCTAAATGACCTGGAAGTCGCAGAACCGTAAATATCCCGCAATAACAGTCTGAAAGCGGCTCTCAATGACCTGGAAGTCGCAGAACCGTAAATATACCGCTATAACAGTCTGAAAGCGGCTCTCAATGACCTGGAAGTCGCAGAACCGTAAATATCCCGCAATAACAGTCTGAAAGCGGCTCTCAGTGACCTGGAAGTCGCAGAACCGTAAATATCCCGCAATAACTGTCTGAAAGCGGCTCTAAATGACCTGGAAGTTGCGGAACCGTAAATATCCCGCAATAACAGTCTGAAAGCGGCTCTCAGTGACCTGGAAGTCGCAGAACCGTAAATATCCCGCAATAACTGTCTGAAAGCGGCTCTAAATGACCTGGAAGTTGCAGAACCGTAAATATCCCGCAATAACTGTCTGAAAGCGGCTCTAAATGACCTGGAAGTTGCATAACCGTAAATATCCCGCAATAACAGTCTGAAAGCGGCTCTAAATGACCTGGAAGTCGCAGAACCATAAATATCCCGCTATAACAGTCTGAAAGCAGCTCTAAAGGACCTGGAACTCGCAGAACCGTAAATATCCCGCAATAGTAGTCTGAAAGCGGCTCTCAATGACCTGGAACTCGCAGAACCGTAAATATCCCACAATAACTGTCTGAAAGCGGCTCTAAATGACCTGGAAGTTGCAGAACCGTAAATATCCCGCAATAACAGTCTGAAAGCGGCTCTCAATGACCTGGAAGTCGCATAACCGTAAATATCCCGCAATCACAGTCTGAAAGCGGCTCTCAATGACCTGGAAGTCGCAGAACCGTAAATATCCCGCAATAACAGTCTGAAAGCGGCTCTCAATGACCTGGAAGTTGCAGAACCGTAAATATCCCGCAATAACAGTCTGAAAGCGGCTCTCAATGACCTGGAAGTCGCAGAACCGTAAATATCCCGCAATAACAGTCTGAAAGCGGCTCTCAATGACCTGGAAGTCGCAGAACCGTAAATATCCCGCAATCACAGTCTGAAAGCGGCTCTCAATGACCTGGAAGTCGCAGAACCGTAAATATCCCGCTATAACAGTCTGAAAGCGGCTCTAAGTGACCTGGAAGTCGCAGAACCGTAAATATCCCGCAATAACAGTCTGAAAGCGGCTCTCAGTGACCTGGAAGTCGCAGAACCGTAAATATCCCACAATAACTGTCTGAAAGCGGCTCTAAATGACCTGGAAGTTGCAGAACCGTAAATATCCCGCAATAACAGTCTGAAAGCGGCTCTCAATGACCTGGAAGTCGCAGAACCGTAAATATCCCGCAATCACAGTCTGAAAGCGGCTCTAAATAACAGGAAGTCGCAGAACCGTAAATATCCCGCAATAACAGTCTGAAAGCGGCTCTAAATGACCTGAAAGTCGCAGAACCGTAAATATCCCGCAATAACAGTCTGAAAGCGGCTCTCAATGACCTGGAACTCGCAGAACTGTAAATATTCCGCAATAACAGTCTGAAAGCGGCTCTAAATGACCTGGAAGTCGCAGAACCGTAAATATCCCGCAATCACAGTCTGAAAGCGGCTCTAAATAACAGGAAGTCGCAGAACCGTAAATATCCCGCAATAACAGTCTGAAAGCAGCTCTAAATGACCTGGAAGTCGCAGAACCGTAAATATCCCGCAATCACAGTCTGAAAGCGGCTCTAAATAACAGGAACTCGCAGAACCGTAAATATCCCGCAATAACTGTCTGAAAGCGGCTCTAAATGACCTGGAAGTTGCAGAACCGTAAATATCCCGCAATAACAGTCTGAAAGCGGCTCTCAGTGACCTGGAAGTCGCAGAACCGTAAATATCCCGCAATAACTGTCTGAAAGCGGCTCTAAATGACCTGGAAGTTGCAGAACCGTAAATATCCCGCAATAACAGTCTGAAAGCGGCTCTCAATGACCAGGAAGTCGCAGAACCATAAATATCCCGCTATAACAGTCTGAAAGCAGCTCTAAAGGACCTGGAACTCGCAGAACCGTAAATATCCCGCAATAGTAGTCTGAAAGCGGCTCTCAATGACCTGGAACTCGCAGAACCGTAAATATCCCGCTATAACAGTCTGAAAGCGGCTCTCAATGACCTGGAAGTCGCAGAACCGTAAATATCCCGCAATAACAGTCTGAAAGCGGCTCTCAATGACCTGGAAGTCGCAGAACCGTAAATATCCCGCAATAGTAGTCTGAAAGCGGCTCTAAATAACAGGAAGTCGCAGAACCGTAAATATCCCGCAATAACTGTCTGAAAGCGGCTCTAAATAACAGGAAGTCGCAGAACCGTAAATATCCCGCAATCACAGTCTGAAAGCGGCTCTCAATGACCTGGAAGTCGCAGAACCGTAAATATCCCGCTATAACAGTCTGAAAGCGGTTCTCAATGACCTGGAAGTCGCAGAACCGTAAATATTCCGCTATAACAGTCTGAAAGCGGCTCTCAATGACCTGGAACTCGCAGAACTGTAAATATTCCGCAATAACAGTCTGAAAGCGGCTCTAAATGACCTGGAAGTCGCAGAACCGTAAATATCCCGCAATAACAGTCTGAAAGCGGCTCTCAATGACCTGGAACTCGCAGAACCATAAATATCCCGCAATAACAGTCTGAAAGCGGCTCTCAATGACCTGGAACTCGCAGAACCGTAAATATCCCGCTATAACAGTCTGAAAGCGGCTGTCAATGACCTGGAAGTCGCAGAACCGTAAATATCCCGCAATCACAGTCTGAAAGCGGCTCTAAATAACAGGAAGTCGCAGAACCGTAAATATCCCGCAATAACCGTCTGAAAGCGGCTCTAAATGACCTGGAAGTCGCAGAACCGTAAATATCCCGCAATAACAGTCTGAAAGCGGCTCTAAATGACCTGAAAGTCGCAGAACCGTAAATATCCCGCAATAACAGTCTGAAAGCGGCTCTCAATGACCTGGAACTCGCAGAACCGTAAATATCCCGCAATAGTAGTCTGAAAGTGGCTCTCAATGACCTGGAAGTCGCAGAACCGTAAATATCCCGTAATAACAGTCTGAGAGCGGCTCTAAATAACAGGAAGTCGCAGAACCGTAAATATCCCGCAATAACAGTCTGAAAGCGGATCTCAATGACCTGGAAGTCGCAGAACCGTAAATATCCCGCAATCACAGTCTGAAAGCGGCTCTCAATGACCTGGAACTCGCAGAACCGTAAATATCCCGCAATAACAGTCTGAAAGCGGCTCTAAATGACCTGGAACTCGCAGAACCGTAAATATCCCGCTATAACAGTCTGAAAGCGGATCTCAATGACCTGGAACTCGCAGAACCGTAAATATCCCGCAATAGTAGTCTGAAAGCGGCTCTCAATGACCTGGAACTCGCAGAACCGTAAATATCCCGCTATAACAGTCTGAAAGCGTCTCTCAATGACCTGGAAGTCGCAGAACCGTAAATATCCCGCAATCACAGTCTGAAAGCGGCTCTAAATAACAGGAAGTCGCAGAACCGTAAATATCCCGCAATCACAGTCTGAAAGCGGCTCTCAATGACCTGGAACTCGCAGAACCGTAAATATTCCGCAATAACCGTCTGAAAGCGGCTCTAAATGACCTGGAAGTCGCAGAACCGTAAATATCCCGCAATAACAGTCTGAAAGCGGCTCTAAATGACCTGAAAGTCGCAGAACCGTAAATATCCCGCAATAACAGTCTGAAAGCGGCTCTAAATGACCTGGAAGTCGCAGAACCGTAAATATCCCGCAATAACACTCTGAAAGCGGATCTCAATGACCTGGAACTCGCAGAACCGTAAATATCCCGCAATAGTAGTCTGAAAGCGGCTCTCAATGACCTGGAACTCGCAGAACCGTAAATATCCCGCTATAACAGTCTGAAAGCGTCTCTCAATGACCTGGAAGTCGCAGAACCGTAAATATCCCGC
Organism: Atherinomorus stipes; assembly: GCA_023101725.1. Classification (NCBI taxonomy): domain Eukaryota; kingdom Metazoa; phylum Chordata; class Actinopteri; order Atheriniformes; family Atherinidae; genus Atherinomorus; species Atherinomorus stipes. The sequence continues at coordinate 96,217 of JALJCO010000547.1, read as the reverse complement.
AATCACAGTCTGAAAGCGGCTCTAAATAACAGGAAGTCGCAGAACCGTAAATATCCCGCAATAACCGTCTGAAAGCGGCTCTAAATGACCTGGAAGTCGCAGAACCGTAAATATCCCGCTATAACAGTCTGAAAGCGGCTCTAAATGACCTGAAAGTCGCAGAACCGTAAATATCCCGCAATAACAGTCTGAAAGCGGCTCTCAATGACCTGGAACTCGCAGAACCGTAAATATCCCGCAATAACAGTCTGAAAGCGGCTCTCAATGACCTGGAACTGGCAGAACCGTAAATATCCCGCTATAACAGTCTGAAAGCGGCTCTAAATGACCTGGAAGTCGCAGAACCGTAAATATCCCGTAATAACAGTCTGAAAGCGGCTCTCAATGACCTGGAAGTCGCAGAACCGTAAATATCCCGTAATAACAGTCTGAAAGCGTCTCTCAATGACCTGGAAGTCGCAGAACCGTAAATATCCTGCAATATCAGTCTGAAAGCGGCTCTCAATGACCTGGAAGTCGCAGAACCGTAAATATCCCGTAATAACAGTCTGAAAGCGGCTCTAAATAACAGGAAGTCGCAGAACCGTAAATATCCCGCAATAACAGTCTGAAAGCGGCTCTAAATAACAGGAAGTCGCAGAACCGTAAATATCCCGCAAAAACAGTCTGAAAGCGTCTCTAAATGACCTGGAAGTCGCAGAACCGTAAATATCCCGCAATAACAGTCTGAAAGCGGCTCTCAATGACCTGGAAGTCGCAGAACCGTAAATATCCAGCTATAACAGTCTGAAAGAGGCTCTCAATGACCTGGAAGTCGCAGAACCGTAAATATCCCGCAATAACAGTCTGAAAGCGGCTCTCAATGACCTGGAAGTCGCAGAACCGTAAATATCCCGCAATCACAGTCTGAAAGCGGCTCTCAATGACCTGGAACTCGCAGAACCGTAAATATCCCGCAATAGTACTCTGAAAGCGGCTCTCAATGACCTGGAACTCGCAGAACCGTAAATATCCCGCTATAACAGTCTGAAAGCGGCTCTCAATGACCTGGAACTCGCAGAACCGTAAATATCCCGCAATAGTAGTCTGAAAGCGGCTCTCAATGACCTGGAACTCGCAGAACCGTAAATATCCCGCTATAACAGTCTGAAAGCGTCTCTCAATGACCTGGAAGTCGCAGAACCGTAAATATCCCGCAATCACAGTCTGAAAGCGGCTCTCAATGACCTGGAAGTCGCAGAACCGTAAATATCCCGCAATATCAGTCTGAAAGCGGCTCTCAATGACCTGGAAGTCGCAGAACCGTAAATATCCCGTAATAACAGTCTGAGAGCGGCTCTAAATAACAGTAAGTCGCAGAACCGTAAATATCCCGCAAAAACAGTCTGAAAGCGTCTCTAAATGACCTGGAAGTCGCAGAACCGTAAATATCCCGCAATAACAGTCTGAAAGCGGCTCTCAATGACCTGGAAGTCGCAGAACCGTAAATATCCCGCTATAACAGTCTGAAAGTGGCTCTCAATGACCTGGAAGTCGCAGAACCGTAAATATCCCGCAATAACAGTCTGAAAGCGGCTCTCAATGACCTGGAAGTCGCAGAACCGTAAATATCCCGCAATCACAGTCTGAAAGCGGCTCTCAATGACCTGGAAGTCGCAGAACCGTAAATATCCCGCTATAACAGTCTGAAAGCGGCTCTAAGTGACCTGGAAGTCGCAGAACCGTAAATATCCCGCAATAACAGTCTGAAAGCGGCTCTCAATGACCTGGAAGTCGCAGAACCGTAAATATCCCGCAATAGTAGTCTGAAAGCGGCTCTCAATGACCTGGAACTCGCAGAACCGTAAATATCCCGCAATCACAGTCTGAAAGCGGCTCTAAATGACCTGGAAGTCGCAGAACCGTAAATATCCCGCAATCACAGTCTGAAAGCGGCTCTCAATGACCTGGAACTCGCAGAACCGTAAATATCCCGCTATAACAGTCTGAAAGCGGCTCTCAATGACCTGGAAGTCGCAGAACCGTAAATATCCCGCAATCACAGTCTGAAAGCGGCTCTCAATGACCTGGAACTCGCAGAACCGTAAATATCCCGCAATATCAGTCTGAAAGCGGCTCTCAATGACCTGGAAGTCGCAGAACCGTAAATATCCCGCAATAACAGTCTGAAAGCGGCTCTAAATAACAGGAAGTCGCAGAACCGTAAATATCCCGCAAAAACAGTCTGAAAGCGTCTCTAAATGACCTGGAAGTCGCAGAACCGTAAATATCCCGCAATAACAGTCTGAAAGCGGCTCTCAATGACCTGGAAGTCGCAGAACCGTAAATATACCGCTATAACAGTCTGAAAGTGGCTCTCAATGACCTGGAAGTCGCAGAACCGTAAATATCCCGCAATAACAGTCTGAAAGCGGCTCTCAATGACCTGGAAGTCGCAGAACCGTAAATATCCCGCAATCACAGTCTGAAAGCGGCTCTAAATGACCTGGAAGTCGCAGAACCGTAAATATCCCGCAATCACAGTCTGAAAGCGGCTCTCAATGACCTGGAAGTCGCAGAACCGTAAATATCCCGCTATAACAGTCTGAAAGCGGCTCTAAGTGACCTGGAAGTCGCAGAACCGTAAATATCCCGCAATAACAGTCTGAAAGCGGCTCTCAATGACCTGGAAGTCGCAGAACCGTAAATATCACGCAATAGTAGTCTGAAAGCGGCTCTCAATGACCTGGAACTCGCAGAACCGTAAATATCCCGCTATAACAGTCTGAAAGCGGCTTTCAATGACCTGGAAGTCGCAGAACCGTAAATATCCCGCAATCACAGTCTGAAAGCGGCTCTCAATGACCTGGAAGTCGCAGAACCGTAAATATCCCGCAATAACAGTCTGAAAGCGGCTCTCAATGACCTGGAAGTCGCAGAACCGTAAATATCCCGCAATAACAGTCTGAAAGCGGCTCTCAATGACCTGGAAGTCGCAGAACCGTAAATATCCCGCAATAACAGTCTGAAAGCGGCTCTACATAACAGGAAGTCGCAGAACCGTAAATATCCCGCAATAACAGTCTGAAAGCGGCTCTACATAACAGGAAGTCGCAGAACCGTAAATATCCCGCAATAACAGTCTGAAAGCGGCTCTAAATGACCTGGAAGTCGCAGAACCGTAAATATCCCGCAATCACAGTCTGAAAGCGGCTCTCAATGACCTGGAAGTCGCAGAACCGTAAATATCCCGCAATCACAGTCTGAAAGCGGCTCCAAATGACCTGGAAGTCGCAGAACCGTAAATATCCCGCAATAACTGTCTGAAAGCGGCTCTAAATGACCTGGAAGTTGCAGAACCGTAAATATCCCGCAATAACAGTCTGAAAACGGCTCTCAATGACCAGGAAGTCGCAGAACCATAAATATCCCGCAATAACAGTCTGAAAGCGGCTCTAAATGACCTGGAACTCGCAGAACCGTAAATATCCCGCAATAGTAGTCTGAAAGCGGCTCTCAATGACCTGGAACTCGCAGAACCGTAAATATCCCGCTATAACAGTCTGAAAGCGGCTCTCAATGACCTGGAAGTCGCAGAACCGTAAATATCCCGCAATCACAGTCTGAAAGCGGCTCTCAATGACCTGGAAGTCGCAGAAACCTAAATATCCCGCAATAACAGTCTGAAAGCGGCTCTCAATGACCTGGAAGTCGCAGAACCGTAAATATCCCGCAATAACAGTCTGAAAGCGGCTCTAAATAACAGGAAGTCGCAGAACCGTAAATATCCCGCAATAACAGTCTGAAAGCGGCTCTAAATGACCTGGAAGTCGCAGAACCGTAAATATCCCGCAATCACAGTCTGAAAGCGGCTCTCAATGACCTGGAAGTCGCAGAACCGTAAATATCCCGCAATAACAGTCTGAAAGCGGCTCCAAATGACCTGGAAGTCGCAGAACCGTAAATATCCCGCAATAACAGTCTGAAAGCGGCTCTAAATAACAGGAAGTCGCAGAACCGTAAATATCCCGCAAAAACCGTCTGAAAGCGGCTCTAAATGACCAGGAAGTCGCAGAACCGTAAATATCCCGCAATAACAGTCTGAAAGCGGCTCTCAATGACCTGGAAGTTGCAGAACCGTAAATATCCCGCAATAACCGTCTGAAAGCGGCTCTAAATGACCAGGAAGTCGCAGAACCGTAAATATCCCGCAATAACAGTCTGAAAGCGGCTCTAAATGACCTGGAAGTCGCAGAACCGTAAATATCCCGCAATCACAGTCTGAAAGCGGCTCTCAATGACCTGGAAGTCGCAGAACCGTAAATATCCCGCAATAACAGTCTGAAAGCGGCTCTCAATGACCTGGAATTCGCAGAACCGTAAATATCCCGCAATAGTAGTCTGAAAGCGGCTCTAAATAACAGGAAGTCGCAGAACCGTAAATATCCCGCAATCACAGTCTGAATGCGGCTCTAAATGACCTGGAAGTCGCAGAACCGTAAATATCCCGCAACAACCGTCTGAAAGCGGCTCTAAACGACCTGGAAGTTGCAGAACCGTAAATATCCCGCAATAACAGTCTGAAAGCGGCTCTCAATGACCTGGAAGTCGCAGAACCGTAAATATCCCGCAATCACAGTCTGAAAGCGGCTCTCAATGACATGGAAGTCGCAGAACCTTAAATATCCCGCAATAACAGTCTGAAAGCGGCTCTCAATGACCTGGAAGTCGCAGAACCTTAAATATCCCGCAATAACAGTCTGAAAGCGGCTCTCAATGACCTGGAAGTCGCAGAACCGTAAATATCGCGCAATAACAGTCTGAAAGCGGCTGTAAATGACCAGGAAGTAGCAGAACCGTAAATATCCCGCAATAACAGTCTGAAAGCGGCTCTCAATGACCTGGAAGTCGCAGAACCGTAAATATCCCGCAATAACAGTCTGAAAGCGGCTCTCAATGACCTGGAATTCGCAGAACCGTAAATATCCCGCAATAACAGACTGAAAGCGGCTCTCAATGACCTGGAATTCGCAGAACCGTAAATATCCCACAATAACAGTCTGAAAGCGGCTCTCAATGACCTGGAAGTTGCAGAACCGTAAATATCCCGCAATAACAGTCTGAAAGCGGCTCTAAATGACCTGGAAGTCGCAGAACCGTAAATATCCCGCAATCACAGTCTGAAAGCGGCTCTAAATGACCTGGAAGTCGCAGAACCGTAAATATCCCGCAATAACAGTCTGAAAGCGGCTCTAAATGACCTGGAAGTCGCAGAACCGTAAATATCCCGCAATAACAGTCTGAAAGCGGCTCTAAATGACCTGGAAGTCGCAGAACCGTAAATATCCCGCAATCACAGTCTGAAAGCGGCTCTAAATAACAGGAAGTCGCAGAACCGTAAATATCCCGCAATAACAGTCTGAAAGCGGCTCTAAATAACAGGAAGTCGCAGAACCGTAAATATCCCGCAATAACAGTCTGAAAGCGGCTCTCAATGACCTGGAAGTCGCAGAACCGTAAATATCCCGCAATAACAGTCTGAAAGCGGCTCTCAATGACCTGGAAGTCGCAGAACCGTAAATATCCCGCAATAACAGTCTGAAAGCGGCTCTCAATGACCTGGAATTCGCAGAACCGTAAATATCCCGCAATCACAGTCTGAAAGCGGCTCTAAATGACCTGGAAGTCGCAGAACCGTAAATATCCCGCAATAACAGTCTGAAAGCGGCTCTCAATGACCTGGAAGTCGCAGAACCATAAATATCCCGCAATAACAGTCTGAAAGCGGCTCTCAATGACCTGGAAGTCGCAGAACCGTAAATATCCCGCAATAACAGTCTGAAAGCGGCTCTCAATGACCTGGAAGTCGCAGAACCGTAAATATCCCGCAATAACAGTCTGAAAGCGGCTCTAAATGACCTGGAAGTCGCAGAACCGTAAATATCCCGCAATCACAGTCTGAAAGCGGCTCTAAATAACAGGAAGTCGCAGAACCGTAAATATCCCGCAATCACAGTCTGAATGCGGCTCTAAATGACCTGGAAGTCGCAGAACCGTAAATATCCCGCAATAACAGTCTGAAAGCGGCTCTAAACGACCTGGAAGTCGCAGAACCGTAAATATCCCGCAATAACCGTCTGAAAGCGGCTCTAAACGACCTGGAAGTCGCAGAACCGTAAATATCCCTTAATCACAGTCTGAAAGCGGCTCTCAATGACCTGGAAGTCGCAGAACCGTAAATATCCCGCAATAACAGTCTGAAAGCGGCTCTAAATGACCTGGAAGTCGCAGAACCGTAAATATCCCGCAATAACAGTCTGAAAGCGGCTCTAAATGACCTGGAAGTCGCAGAACCGTAAATATCCCGCAATAACAGTCTGAAAGCGGCTCTCAATGACCTGGAACTCGCAGAACCGTAAATATTCCGCAATAACAGTCTGAAAGCGGCTCTCAATGACCTGGAAGTCGCAGAACCGTAAATATCCCGCAATAACAGTCTGAAAGCGGCTCTCAATGACCTGGAAGTCGCAGAACCGTAAATATCCCGCAATAACAGTCTGAAAGCGGCTCTAAATGACCTGGAAGTCGCAGAACCGTAAATATCCCGCAATAACAGTCTGAAAGCGGCTCTCAATGACCTGGAACTCGCAGAACCGTAATATCCCGCAATAACCGTCTGAAAGCGGCTCTCAATGACCTGGAAGTCGCAGAACCGTAAATATCCCGCAATAACAGTCTGAAAGCGGCTCTCAATGACCTGGAAGTCGCAGAACCGTAAATATCCCGCAATAACAGTCTGAAAGCGGCTCTCAATGACCAGGAAGTCGCAGAACCGTAAATATCCCGCAATAACCGTCTGAAAGCGGCTCTCAATGACCTGGAAGTCGCAGAACCGTAAATATCCCGCTATAACAGTCTGAAAGCGGCTCTCAATGACCAGGAAGTCGCAGAACCGTAAATATCCCGCAATAACCGTCTGAAAGCGGCTCTCAATGACCTGGAAGTCGCAGAACCGTAAATATCCCGCAATCACAGTCTGAAAACGGCTCTAAATAACAGGAAGTCGCAGAACCGTAAATATCCCGCAATCACAGTCTGAAAACGGCTCTAAATAACAGGAAGTCGCAGAACCGTAAATATCCCGCAATCACAGTCTGAAAGCGGCTCTAAATGACCAGGAAGTCACAGAACCGTAAATATCCCGCAATAACCGTCTGAAAGCGGCTCTCAATGACCAGGAAGTCGCAGAACCGTAAATATCCCGCAATAACCGTCTGAAAGCGGCTCTCAGTGACCTGGAAGTCGCAGAACCGTAAATATCCCGCAATAACAGTCTGAAAGCGGCTCTCAATGACCTGGAAGTCGCAGAACCGTAAATATCCCGCTATAACAGTCTGAAAGTTGCTTTAAGTGACCTGGAAGTCACAGAACCGTAAATATCCCGCAATAACAGTCTGAAAGCGGCTCTCAATGACCTGGAAGTCGCAGAACCGTAAATATCCCGCTATAACAGTCTGAAAGCGGCTCTCAATGACCAGGAAGTCGCAGAACCGTAAATATCCCGCAATAACCGTCTGAAAGCGGCTCTCAATGACCTGGAAGTCGCAGAACCGTAAATATCCCGCAATAACAGTCTGAAAGCGGCTCTCAATGACCAGGAAGTCGCAGAACCGTAAATATCCCGCAATAACCGTCTGAAAGCGGCTCTCAATGACCTGGAAGTCGCAGAACCGTAAATATCCCGCTATAACAGTCTGAAAGCGGCTCTCAATGACCAGGAAGTCGCAGAACCGTAAATATCCCGCAATAACCGTCTGAAAGCAGCTCTCAATGACCTGGAAGTCGCAGAACCGTAAATATCCCGCAATCACAGTCTGATTTGTTTTTTCTGTGGTTTGGATTTTTTAATGTGGTCCCACAATAAGATTACCATGTTGAGGTAAAATTGCTGTGAGACATGCACAAGCTGTCCTCACAAGTTTTGCCACGCCCACCTCCACAGGTGCAGCACACTCACCAATAATCACCACAGACAGCAACAACAAAACAAACAAACAAAACAAGATGGTGGGGCATCACATGACTCAGCAGGTCACCAACATCCATCACATTTTAACCAATCAGAACCTTTTTGAGCTGTTTCTGTTGAATGATGTCACGTCAAACCATCAGTTTCCATGCTCTGTGTGTGTATGTGTGCACATGTAAGTGTGTGTGTCGGCTGCAGCCGAACAGGTGGACACACAAACACACAAACTCCCACAAAATTGCATTTAAATATTTACCAGCCTGAAGGTGGAAAGTTTCCACCGACTGTGATGGCACAACACACACATCCTCACAGTAATACACAAACCTCCCACTCAGCATGACTGGCTGAAGCCCCGAAGCACAAAACAGCTTCACACTCACATAAAAACAGCTTTCTGCGGCTGCGGCGATGCACACTCGCACTGGAAACGTGGTGAAACACACACTCGCAGATAAATTCACTCTTCAAAGTGTTTTGATGGCCTTTAAACTGAAAACAGCAGCTCTCTGCCTCCAGGAGGGGGGTACGTTGAGGGGGGGTGTCTGTGTGTGTGATGAAACACAGATGCAGGCGGCTGATCGTCGAGCTCGTCTGACCTTGAAGAGACAAAACGAAAACAGAGAAAAGGAACTGGTTCAGAGTTTCAGAACGCACTTCAGTGCCGTGCAGCAGAACTGGTGGTACCGGGCCCAGTTCTGGTCCCGTAAATACCCGCCTCTGGCACCGGGCCCAGTTCTGGTCCCATAAATACGCGCCTCTGACACCGGGCCCGGTACTGGTCCCGTAAATACCCGCCTCTGGCACCGGGCCCGGTACTGGTCCCGTAAATACCCGCCTCTGACATCGGGCCCGGTACTGGTCCCGTAAATACCCGCCTCTAACACTGGGGCCGGTGCTGGTCCCGTAAATACCCGCCTCTAACACTGGGGCCGGTGCTGGTCCCGTAAATACCCGCCTCTAACACTGGGCCCGGTACTGGTCCTATAAATACCTGCCTCTGACACCGGGCCCGGTACTGGTCCCGTAAATACCCGCCTCTGACACTGGGCCCGGTACTGGTCCCATAAATACCCGCCTCTGGCAACGGGCACGGTACTGGTCCTGTAAATTCCCGCCTCTGGCACCGGACCCAGTACTGGACCCATAAATATCCGCCTCTGGCACCGGACCCGGTACTGGTCCCGTAATACCCGCCTCTGGCACCGGGCCTGGTACTGGTCCCGTAAATACCCGCCTCTGGCACAAGGCCTGGTTCTGGTCCCGTAAATACCCGCCTCTGACACCGGGCCCGATACTGGTCCCGTAAATACCCGCCTCTGACACCGGGCCTGGTTCTGGTCCCGTAAATACCCGCCTCTGGCACCGGGCCTGGTTCTGGTCCCGTAAATACCCGCCTCTGACACCGGGCCCGGTACTGGTCCCGTAAATACCCGCCTCTGACACCGGGCCTGGTTCTGGTCCCGTAAATACCCGCCTCTGGCACCGGGCCCGGTACTGGTCCTATAAATACCCGCCTCTGACACCGGGCCCGGTACGGGTCCCGTAAATACCCGCCTCTGACACCGGGCCTGGTTCTGGTCCCATAAATACACGCCTCTGACACCGGGCCCGGTACTGGTCCCGTAAATACCCGCCTCTGACACCGGGCCTGGTACTGGTCCCATAAATACCCGCCTCTGGCACTGGGCCCGGTTCTGGTCCCGTAAATACCCGCCTCTGACACCGGGCCCGGTACTGGTCCTATAAATACCCGCCTCTGGCACCGGGCCTGGTTCTGGTCCCATAAATACCCGCATCTGACACCGGACCCAGTACTGGTCCCATAAATACCCGCCTCTGACACCGGGCCCGGTACTGGTCCTATAAATACCCGAATCTGGCACCGGGCCTGGTTCTGGTCCCATAAATACCCGCCTCTGACACCGGGCCCGGTACTGGTCCTATAAATACCCGCCTCTGGCACCGGGCCTGGTTCTGGTCCCATAATACCCGCCTCTGACACCCGGCCCAGTTCTGGTCCCATAATACCCGCCTCTGACACCCGGCCCAGTTCTGGTCCCATAAATACCCGCCTCTGGCACCGGGCCCGGTACTGGTCCCGTAAATACCCGCCTCTGGCACCGGACCCGGTACTGGTCCCATAAATACCCGCCTCTGACACCGGGCCTGGTTCTGGTCCCATAAATACCCGCCTCTGACACCGGGCCCGGTACTGGTCCCATAAATACCCGCCTCTGACACCGGGCCCGGTACTGGTCCCATAAATACCCGCCTCTGGCACCGGGCCCGGTACTGGTCCCGTAAATACCCGCCTCTAACACCGGGCCCGGTACTGGTCCCGTAAATACCCGCCTCTGGCTCCGGGCCCGGTACTGGTCCCATAAATACCCGCCTTTGACACCGGGCCCGGTGCTGGTCCCGTAAATACCCGCCTTTGACACCGGGCCCGGTGCTGGTCCCGTAAATACCCGCCTCTGACACCGGGCCCGGTACTGGTCCCGTAAATACCCACCTCTGGCACCGGGCCCGGTACTGGTCCCGTAAATACCCGCCTCTGACACCGGGCCCACTACTGGTCCTGTAAATACCCGCCTCTGGCACCGGACCCAGTACTGGTCCCATAAATACCCGCCTCTGGCACCGGGCCCGGTACTGGTCCCGTAAATACCCGCCTCTGGCACCGGGCCCGGTACTGGTCCTGTAAATACCCGCCTCTGGCACCGGGCCTGGTTCTGGTCCCGTAAATACCCGCCTCTGACACCGGGCCCGGTTCTGGTCCCGTAAATACCCGCCTCTGACACCGGGCCTGGTTCTGGTCCCATAAATACCCGCCTCTGGCACCGGGCCCAGAACTGGTCCCATAAATACCCGCCTCTGGCACCGGGCCCGGTACTGGTCCCATAAATACCCGCCTCTGACACCGGGCCTGGTTCTGGTCCCATAAATACCCGCCTCTGGCACCGGGCCCAGAACTGGTCCCATAAATACCCGCCTCTGGCACTGGGCCCGGTACTGGTCCCATAAATACCAGCCTCTGACACTGGGCCCGGTACTGGTCCCATAAATACCCGCCTCTGACACCGGGCCCGGTACTGGTCCTATAAATACCCGCCTCTAGCACCGGGCCCGATACTGGTCCCGTAAATACCCGCATCTGACACCGGGCCCGGTACTGGTCCCATAAATACCCGCCTCTGGCACCGGGCCCGATACTGGTCCCGTAAATACCCGCATCTGGCACCGGGCCCGGTACCTGTCCCGTAAATACCCGCCTCTGGCACCGGGCCCGGTACTGGTCCCGTAAATACCCGCCTTTGGCACCGGGACTGGTACTGGTCCCGTAAATACCCGCCTCTGACACCGGGCCCGGTACTGGTCCCGTAAATACCCGCCTCTGACACCGGGCCCGGTACTGGTCCCGTAAATACCCGCCTCTGGCACCGGGCCCGGTACTGGTCCCGTAAATACCCGCCTCTAACACTGGGCCCGGTACTGGTCCCGTAAATACCCGCCTTTGACACCGGGCCCGGTGCTGGTCCCGTAAATACCCGCCTCTAACACTGGGCCCGGTACTGGTCCCGTAAATACCCGCCTCTGGCACCGGACCCGGTACTGGTCCCATAAATACCCGCCTCTGGCACCGGGCCCGGTACTGGTCCCGTAAATACCCGCCTCTGGCACCGGGCCCGGTACTGGTCTTTTAAATACTCACCTCTGGCACCGGGCCTGGTTCTGGTCCCATAAATACCCGCCTCTGACACCGGACCCAGTACTGGTCCCATAAATACCCGCCTCTGGCACCGGGCCCGGTACTGGTCCTATAAATACCCGCCTCTGGCACCGGGCCTGGTTCTGGTCCCATAAATACCCGCCTCTGACACCGGGCCCGGTTCTGGTCCCATAAATACCCGCCTCTGACACCGGGCCCGGTACTGGTCCCATAAATACCCGCTTCTGGCACCGGGCCCGGTTTTGGTCCCGTAAATACCCGCCTCTGACACCGGGCCCGTTACTGGTCCCATAAATACCCGCCTCTGACACCGGGCCCGGTACTGGTCCTATAAATACCCGCCTCTGGCACCGGGCCTGGTTCTGGTCCCATAAATACCCGCATCTGACACCGGACCCAGTACTGGTCCCATAAATACCCGCCTCTGACACCGGGCCCGGTACTGGTCCTATAAATACCCGAATATGGCACCGGGCCTGGTTCTGGTCCCATAAATACCCGCCTCTGACACCGGGTCCAGTTCTGGTCCCATAAATACCCGCCTGTGACACCGGGCCCGGTACTGATCCTATAAATACCCGCCTCTGGCACCGGGCCTGGTTCTGGTCCCATAATACCCGCCTCTGACACCCGGCCCGGTTCTGGTCCCATAAATACCCGCCTCTGGCACCGGGCCCGGTACTGGTCCCGTAAATACCCGCCTCTGGCACCGGACCCGGTACTGGTCCCATAAATACCCGCCTCTGACACCGGGCCTGGTTCTGGTCCCATAAATACCCGCCTCTGACACCGGGCCCGGTACTGGTCCCATAAATACCCGCCTCTGACACCGGGCCCAGTACTGGTTCTATAAATACCCGCCTCTGGCACCGGGCCCGGTACTGGTCCTATAAATACCCGCCTCTGGCACCGGGCCTGGTTCTGGTCCCATAATACCCGCCTCTGACACCCGGCCCGGTTCTGGTCCCATAAATACCCGCCTCTGGCACCGGACCCGGTACTGGTCCCATAAATACCCGCCTCTGACACCGGGCCTGGTTCTGGTCCCATAAATACCCGCCTCTGACACCGGGCCTGGTTCTGGTCCCATAAATACCCGCCTCTGACACCGGGCCCGGTACTGGTCCCATAAATACCCGCCTCTGGCACCGGGCCCGGTACTGGTCCCGTAAATACCCGCCTCTGACACCGGGCCCGGTACTGGTCCCGTAAATATCCGCCTTTGACACCGGGCCCGGTGCTGGTCCCGTAAATACCCGCCTCTAACACTGGGCCCGGTACTGGTCCCGTAAATACCCGCCTCTGGCACCGGACCCGGTACTGGTCCCATTAATACCCGCCTCTGACACCGGGCCTGGTTCTGGTCCCATAAATACCCGCCTCTGGCACCGGGCCTGGTTCTGGTCCCATAATACCCGCCTCTGGCACCGGGCCCGGTACTGGTCCCGTAAATACCCGCCTCTGGCACCGGACCCGGTACTGGTCCCATAAATACCCGCCTCTGACACCGGGCCTGGTTCTGGTCCCATAAATACCCGCCTCTGACACCGGGCCCGGTACTGGTCCCATAAATACCCGCCTCTGACACCGGGCCCGGTACTGGTCCTATAAATACCCGCCTCTGGCACCGGGCCCGGTACTGGTCCTATAAATACCCGCCTCTGGCACCGGGCCTGGTTCTGGTCCCATAATACCCGCCTCTGACACCCGGCCCGGTTCTGGTCCCATAAATACCCGCCTCTGGCACCGGACCCGGTACTGGTCCCATAAATACCCGCCTCTGACACCGGGCCTGGTTCTGGTCCCATAAATACCCGCCTCTGACACCGGGCCCGGTACTGGTCCCATAAATACCCGCCTCTGGCACCGGGCCCGGTACTGGTCCCGTAACCCCTCTGACACCGGGCCCGGTACTGGTCCCATAAATACCCGCCTCTAACACTGGGCCCGGTACTGGTCCCGTAAATACCCGCCTTTGACACCGGGCCCGGTGCTGGTCCCGTAAATACCCGCCTCTAACACTGGGCCCGGTACTGGTCCCGTAAATACCTGCCTCTGACACCGGGCCTGGTTCTGGTCCCATAAATACCCGCCTCTGACACTGGGCCCGGTACTGGTCCCGTAAATACCCGCCTCTGGCACCGGACCCGGTACTGGTCCCATTAATACCCGCCTCTGACACCGGGCCTGGTTCTGGTCCCATAAATACCCGCCTCTGACACTGGGCCCGGTACTGGTCCCGTAAATACCCGCCTCTGACACCGGGCCCGGTACTGGTCCCGTAAATACCCGCCTCTAACACTGGGCCCGGTACTGGTCCCGTAAATACCCGCCTTTGACACCGGGCCCGGTGCTGGTCCCGTAAATACCCGCCTTTGACACCGGGCCCGGTGCTGGTCCCGTAAATACCCGCCTCTAACACTGGGCCCGGTACTGGTCCCGTAAATACCCGCCTCTGGCACCGGACCCGGTACTGGTCCCATAAATACCCGCCTCTGGCACCGGGTCCGGTACTGGTCCCGTAAATACCCGCCTCTGGCACCGGGCCCGGTACTGGTCTTTTAAATACTCACCTCTGGCACCGGGCCTGGTTCTGGTCCCATAAATACCCGCCTCTGACACCGGACCCAGTACTGGTCCCATAAATACCCGCCTCCAGCACCGGGCCCGGTACTGGTCCTATAAATACCCGCCTCTGGCACCGGGCCTGGTTCTGGTCCCATAAATACCCGCCTTTGACACCGGGCCCGGTTCTGGTCCCAATTAATACCCGCCTCTGACACCGGGCCCGGTACTGGTCCCATAAATACCCGCCTCTGGCACCGGGCCCAGTACTGGTCCCATAAATACCCGCCTCTGACACCGGGCCCGGTACTGGTCCCGTAAATACCCGCCTATGGCACCGGACCCGGTACTGGTCCCATAAATACCCGCTTCTAACACTGGGCCCGGTACTGGTCCCATAAATACCCGCCTATGGCACCGGACCCGGTACTGGTCCCATAAATACCCGCCTCTGGCACCGGACCCGGTACTGGTCCCGTAAATACCCGCCTCTGGCACCGGACCCGGTACTGGTCCCGTAAATACCCGCCTCTGACACCGGGCCTGGTTCTGGTCCCATAAATACCCGCCTCTGGCACCGTGCCCGGAACTGGTCCCATAAATACCCGCCTCTGGCACCGGGCCCCGTACTGGTCCCATAAATACCCGCCTCTGACACCGGGCCTGGTTCTGGTCCCGTAAATACCCGCCTCTGACACCGGGCCCGGTACTGGTCCCGTAAATACCCGCCTCTGACACCGGGCCCGGTACTGGTCCCATAAATACCCGCCTCTGGCACCGGGCCCGGTACTGGTCCTATAAATTCCCGCCTCTGACACCGGGCCCGGTACTGGTCCCATAAATACCCGCCTCTGACACCGGGCCTGGTTCTGGTCCCATAAATACCCGCCTCTGGCACCGGGCCCGGTACTGGTCCCGTAAATACCCGCCTCTAACACTGGGCCCGGTTCTGGTCCCATAAATACCCGCCTCTGACACCGGGCCCGGTGCTGGTCCCGTAAATACCCGCCTCTAACACTGGGCCCGGTACTGGTCCCGTAAATACCTGCCTCTGACACCGGGCCTGGTTCTGGTCCCATAAATACCCGCCTCTGACACCGGACCCGGTACTGGTTCCATAAATACCCGCCTCTGGCACCGGACCCGGTACTGGTCCCGTAAATACCCGCCTCTGACACCGGGCCTGGTTCTGGTCCTATAAATACCCGCCTCTGGCACCGGACCCGGTACTGGTCCCGTAAATACCCGCCTCTG
Source organism: Atherinomorus stipes (assembly GCA_023101725.1). Lineage (NCBI taxonomy): Eukaryota > Metazoa > Chordata > Actinopteri > Atheriniformes > Atherinidae > Atherinomorus > Atherinomorus stipes. The sequence goes on along the minus strand of JALJCO010000547.1, from coordinate 80,657 downwards.
ACACCGGGCCTGGTTCTGGTCCTATAAATACCCGCCTCTGGCACCGGACCCGGTACTGGTCCCATAAATACCCGCCTCTGACACCGGACCCGGTACTGGTTCCATAAATACCCGCCTCTGGCACCGGACCCGGTACTGGTCCCATAAATACCCGCCTCTGACACCGGGCCTGGTTCTGGTCCTATAAATTCCCGCCTCTGACACCGGGCCCGGTACTGGTCCCATAAATACCCGCCTCTGACACCGGGCCCAGTTCTGGTCCCATAAATACCTGCCTCTGGCACCGGGCCCGGTACTGGTCCCGTAAATACCCGCCTCTAACACTGGGCCCGGTTCTGGTCCCATAAATACCCGCCTCTGACACCGGGCCCGGTGCTGGTCCCGTAAATACCCGCCTCTAACACTGGGCCCGGTACTGGTCCCGTAAATACCTGCCTCTGACACCGGGCCTGGTTCTGGTCCCATAAATACCCGCCTCTGACACCGGACACGGTACTGGTTCCATAAATACCCGCCTCTGGCACCGGACCCGGTACTGGTCCCATAAATACCCGCCTCTGACACCGGGCCTGGTTCTGGTCCCATAAATACCCGCCTCTGGCACCGGGCCCAGAACTGGTCCCATAAATACCCGCCTCTGGCACTGGGCCCGGTACT
>JALJCO010000547.1:40000-75000 GCA_023101725.1 Atherinomorus stipes | reverse complement strand
CGGGTGGAGACATCAGAGCAGCCAGGTGGAGACATCAGAGCAGCCGGGTGGAGACATCAGAGCAGCCGGGTGGAGAGCAGCCGGGTGGAGACATCAGAGCAGCCGGGTGGAGACATCAGAGCAGCCGGGTGGAGACATCAGAGCAGCCAGGTGGAGACATCAGAGCAGCCGGGTGGAGACATCAGTGCAGCCGGGTGGAGACATCAGTGCAGCCGGGTGGAGACATCAAAGACGTCATGGCGTCCTCACGCTTGCTGCCACAGCGAGGAAGAGGAGGACGGCGATCGCACTAATCACCATTAAACTGTATCTGCACTGACTTTAGTCTCTAACATCAAACACACAACCCCACTGGGACGCACACACACACACACACACTCACACACACACTCACACTCACACTCACACACACACACACACACACTCACACACACTCACACACACACACACTCACACACACACACACTCACACACACACACACACACACTCACACACACACACACACACACTCACACACACACACACTCACACTCACACTCACACACACACACACACACACTCACACACACTCACACACACACACACTCACACACACTCACACACACACACACTCACACTCACACTCACACACACACACACACACTCAGAGAAAAGCTTCAGTGTTTGGAGAACGCCGGAGATAAGAGAGAAATTTAGATGAAAGAGTGTTTTATTCTTCCTCCGTCGCCTCCAGCTGGATGGCTTCAGGCAACAGAGACACACATCTTTGTAAAGTGTGTGTGTGTGGGGGGGGTTTGTGTGTGTGTGTGGGTGTGTGTGGGGGGGGGTGGGGGTGGGGGGGGGTGCAGGGGGTGGAGGGAGGTTACAATGCGGTGAGTTTGAGTCTGGCTCATCTCTCGGGTCGATCAAGCTCTGATCTCTCTTACAGATATTAGAGAGAGCGAGGGGCGCTTGTTCCGGTTCAGTTTCTCCGGTTGTTTCTTGACCTGGTCACAGGAGACAGTCAGGCTGGAGGTGGAGACAGAGGAGGTCTCAGGATGTCCTGATGTGGAGACAGAGGAGGTCTCAGGATGTCCTGATGTGGAGACAGAGGAGGTCTCAGGATGTCCTGATGTGGAGACAGAGGAGGTCTCAGGATGTCCTGATGTGGAGACAGAGGAGGTCTCAGGATGTCCTGAGGTGGAGACAGAGGAGGTCTCAGGATGTCCTGATGTGGAGACAGAGGAGGTCTCAGGATGTCCTGAGGTGGAGACAGAGGAGGTCTCAGGATGTCCTGAGGTGGAGACAGAGGAGGTCTCAGGATGTCCTGATGTGGAGACAGAGGAGGTCTCAGGATGTCCTGATGTGGAGACAGAGGAGGTCTCAGGATGTCCTGAGGTGGAGACAGAGGAGGTCTCAGGATGTCCTGAGGTGGAGACAGAGGAGGTCTCAGGATGTCCTGAGGTGGAGACAGAGGAGGTCTCAGGATGTCCTGAGGTGGAGACAGAGGAGGTCTCAGGATGTCCTGATGTGGAGACAGAGGAGGTCTCAGGATGTCCTGATGTGGACACAGAGGAGGGTCTCAGGATGTCCTGATGTGGACACAGAGGAGGTCTCAGGATGTCCTGATGTGGGGGGAGAGGAGGCTGTGTTCAGGTCCATGACTGAGCTGCAGGGTGACAGAGTGGGGGTGGGACAGGAAAGCTGTGGGCTCATGGAGGGTGTGTGGTGTGTTGGGTTGTCGGCAGGGGGGGAACTGAACCTATTGAAGAACATGTTCAGTTCGTTAGCTCTGTCCAGACCTCCATCAGTCTGGTCCCCCTTTAACTTGAAGCCAGTGATCTTCTTCATTCCCGACCACACATCCCTCACGTTGTTCTGCTGGAGCTGGCTCTCCAACTTCTTCCTGTCGTCCTCCTTCACTTCTTAGTCTGTGTTTTCAGTTGTTTTTGTGTGGTCTTCAGTAACTCCCTGTCTCCATCCCTGAAAGCTTTCTTTTTGATGTTCAGCAGCTTTTTCAGGTCACTGCTGATCCAGGGTTTGTTATTGGGGAAGCACCTCACTGTTCTTGTTGGAACGATGTTGTCCACACAGAAGTTTATGTAATCTGTCACACACTCAGTCATGGTGTTGATGTCATCTCCATGAGGTTCACAGAGGACATTCCAGTCTGTGGCCTCAAAGCACCCTCTCAGAGCATCTTCAGCCTCAGTAGACCAGGTTTTAATCGTCCTCCTAATGACTGGTTGCTGCTGAACGATGGGCTTGTAGGTGGAGGTGAGAAGAACCAGATTATGATCTGATCTTCCTAAAGGAGGCAGGGCAGAGGAGCTGTATGCATTCTTAGCATTTGCATAAAATAAGTCCAACATCTTATTTTCTCTGGTGGAGCAGCTGACAAACTGCTGGAAAGTTGGTAACGTAGCAGAGAGGGAGACGTTGTTGAAGTCTCCAGAGATCGCCATGAATGAGTTTGGATGCTGTGTTTGTAGTTTAGCCACGACGGAGCTGATGACATCACAGGCTGTCTCTGGTGCGGTGCCTGGTATTATATAAACCATGAAGATGTGTTGACAGGGTGATGATGATGATGACAAAGGATAATGATGATGATGATGAAGCAGATGATGTAGTGATGAAGACGATGGAATGATGCTAATGAGGAAGGATGAGGGTGATGAAGATCACCATAAAGATGATGAAGGTTTTTAGTGTCCATCTCTAACTATGATGATGATGATGATGAAGTTCCCTCTGTCATGTTCATCTCACACATTCACCTCTCCACCAACCAGACGTCTCCTCCCCTTTGACTGACAGCTGAACCGGCCAATCACTGCCCTCCTCCACCACTTCCACACGAAATGATTTAACTCATCTGTTGATTTCTTTCCGAGACATTAATCTGTTGTTTTTCCTTTTTTTCTGTTTTCTGTTTTCTTTCCCTCCATTTCATCCCTCCCTCGCTCCGCCCCCCCACTCAGACGGAGAAATTATCACTCCTACACTTACTACCTGTAAGTAACCTGTTTAAGCTGCATCACCCGAGTGTGTCCTGCCTGCTGACCTGATCCTGAACCCGACATCCGTAGCTTCCATCTAGACCCTGAGCAGGAAACTACCCCCCCATCCTCCCCTGCACTGAACCCCCCCCCCCCCCTCATTGGCTGCTCTGCATCTGTGTGTCCTCCATGTTTACTGTGTTTATTCTGATCTGGTCTTCAGGACATTTGGTTTGAAGCGTCTTCTGTAGCTTACAGATCTGCAACGAAGACAGCAGAACACCAAAAGGCCACGAACAGGCCCGATAAAACACAGCAAGGTCATTTGTAAAAGCTTAAAACTTAGTAACTATTGTTAAAACACATTAAAATACACACTCACAAACAGAGGTACCAGTTTGTACTTAAAAGGGTCCAAAGCTTGTTGCTGGGGGGGGGTTCCTTTCTGAAAGACATTTCTGTACCTTCATGGTCCATTTTTGTACCTTATCAAGCTGTATGAGTTAATAAAGTACAATTAAAGATGATGAATAAAAGTCAATAAAATAGAGATTATGACAACAATCAAAGATGCTAATAATAAATGAATAATTATTATAGAAAGATTAGGCCAAACACATATATAATTATACATATAATTATTACTATGATTATTATGAAAATCATAAGAAATAAAGATGGTTTCCAGTTTACAAACATTGGCAGTTGCTAGGCAACCAGAAGCCAAAAAGCCTGTTTGTACTGCATCTACGGCCAAAATCTCATATCGTTCATAAAAATGTAAAATAACCTGATGAAACCAACAGAGATCGTTGTGTTTAAATTATATCGTATAAATCTGGATTTAGATGATGAATAAAAAAAAAACAGACTCATCGTTGCTGTGTTATATTTCTGTCACCATCACACAAACATGGTACGGCAGTCGTGACCAGAAACGGCATTTTTCTGGTTAAAACATGGATATTATTCGTGTTGGACCTCATTTAAAATCTGCCTGAAAAACCTGAGTAAGACCAGGGTCCAGACCAGAGTCCAGACCAGAGTCCAGACCAGAGTCCAGACCAGAGTCCAGACTAGAGTCCAGACTAGAGTTCAGACTAGAGTTCAGACCAGAGTCCAGACCAGAGTCCAGACCAGAGTCCAGACCAGAGTCCAGACTAGAGTTCAGACCAGAGTCCAGACCAGAGTCCAGACCAGAGTCCAGACCAGAGTCCAGACTAGAGTTCAGACCAGAGTCCAGCCAGAGTCCAGACCAGAGTCCACCAAGTCCAGACCAGAGTCCAGACCAGAGTCCAGACCAGAGTCCAGACTAGAGTCCAGACCAGAGTCCAGACCAGAGTCCAGACCAGAGTCCAGACTAGAGTCCAGACTAGAGTCCAGACTAGAGTTCAGACCAGAGTCCAGACCAGAGTTCAGACCAGAGTCCAGACCAGAGTCCAGACCAGAGTCCAGACTAGTAAATTCTGGATGCTACCCACTCAGGACACTTGGATTACATTGGACGAGCAGTATGGAGAAATATGGACACGTTTTTGTGGACTCTTATGGACCTTTTTGGCTCGGACCCCGGTGAACTCCATTATATGAAAGTTGGGGGAAATTAACCCCCGCCCACCCACCCAACAGCAGCAGACGACACGACTCCATTCAGACAACAAAGTTCATCCCTGGAAACTTCTGAACAGACCGGAGGTTTCATCTCTGTGGAGTCGAATGTTTCCAGAATCATATTTCATCGGTGTTAGATATCGTTGCTGTATGCAGCCCCGTGCACGTCAGTGCATGTCAGTGCACGTCAGTGCACACCAACAGAGCAGCAAACACACACTTCATCTCTGATCACTTGATTCTGTTGGATTAATGGGAAGTTGTGCAGCTGATGGTGAAAATGCCTGAAAACTGATCGATCAGAATTTGTAAAGGTTTATTGATCATTGACAGAGGAGCATTAATGCGAGCTTCATGAACGATGCAGGAGTGTGTAGCTCACATTCATCACAAATGTGTGTGTGCAGGAGTGTGTAGCTCACATTCATCACAAATGTGTGTGTGCAGGAGTGTGTAGCTCACATTCATCACAAATGTGTGTGTGCAGGAGTGTGTAGTTCACATTCATCACAAACGTGTGTGTGCAGGAGTGTGTAGCTCACATTCATCACAAATGTGTGTTTTCTCATGTCGCACAATCGTTTGCTGTCAGTGACGGCATGATGGGAGTTTTGATCTCCGATCGGAGATTAGACGTCTTTATTGATCATCTTTGTTGCACCGATAACATCCATGATCACACACACACACGCACGCACACACACACGCACGGTCCATCTGCGGGTCTTTAACTCAACCTGAACTCATGCAGACAAACTCGACCTGCTGCAGCCACATCGGCGTGCACGCCCACGCTGTGTTTGTGTGTGTGTGTGTGTGTGCATGCGTGCGTGCGTGCGTGTGCGTTCTTGTAACAATCATTTGATCAGACAGGTTTATTACAGCCAGCTAATTCTATTAACCCTGCTTCAGTGCACACACACACTCACACACACACACGCACACACACACTCACACACACACTCACACACACACACACACACTCACACATACACTCACACACACACACGCACACACTCACACACACGCACACTCACACACACACACGCACACACTCACACACGCACACTCACACACACACACGCACACACTCACACACACGCACACACACACACACACACACACACTCACTCACACACACACTTACATGCACACACACACGTGCACGTCCAGCTTCCTTTGAAATCAGATCAAACCGTGTAAAAGCTGCTCTGCTGCGGCGAGCTGGTAAAGCGAGGTTGCCTCCTGCTCTCTCTCTCTCTGTCTGTTCACCAGTCTCAGTGGGTGAGGTGTGTCAGGTGTCACAGGTGAGAGCAGCTGATTGGTTGGACCGCTCAGCTCTGCAGGACGTGTTTTCAGGCCACGCTTTGACTCGTATGTTCAAGTTAAACACGTTGCGGTGTACTACACACATACAACTACACAAGTACTACCACACAAATAACCTACTGCATAAACTCACAACAAAAACTCGGCTCTAAACTAGAGCACGAAGAAGCTGCAGCCGGAAACCAGATTCACCCAGAACCAGATTCACCCAGAAACCAGATTCACCCAGAAACAGATTTACCCAGAAACCGATTCACCCAGAAACAGATTCACCCAGAAACCAGATTCACCCAGAAACCAGATTCACCCAGAACCAGATTCACCCAGAAACCAGATTCACCCAGAACCAGATTCACCCAGAACCAGATTCACCCAGAAACAGATTCACCCAGAAACCAGATTCACCCAGAACCAGATTCACCCAGAAACCAGATTCACCCAGAAACCAGATTTACCCAGAAACAGATTTACCCAGAAACAGATTCACCCAGAAACAGATTCACCCAGAAACCAGATTCACCCAGAAACCAGATTCACCCAGAAACAGATTTACCCAGAAACCAGATTCACCCAGAAACCAGATTCACCCAGAAACAGATTTACCCAGAAACCAGATTCACCCAGAAACAGATTCACCCAGAAACAGATTCACCCAGAAACCAGATTCACCCAGAAACCAGATTCACCCAGAACCAGATTCACCCAGAAACCAGATTCACCCAGAACCAGATTCACCCAGAAACCAGATTCACCCAGAAACCAGATTTACCCAGAAACAGATTTACCCAGAAACAGATTCACCCAGAAACAGATTCACCCAGAAACCAGATTCACCCAGAAACCAGATTCACCCAGAAACAGATTTACCCAGAAACCAGATTCACCCAGAAACCAGATTCACCCAGAAACAGATTCACCCAGAACCAGATTCACCCAGAAACCAGATTCACCCAGAACCAGATTTACCCAGAAACAGATTCACCCAGAAACAGATTCACCCAGAAACCAGATTCACCCAGAACCAGATTCACCCAGAAACCGGATTCACCCAGAAACCAGATTCACCCAGAAACCAGATTCACCCAGAAACAGATTCACCCAGAAACCGGATTCACCCAGAAACAGATTCACCCAGAAACAGATTTACCCAGAAACCAGATTCACCCAGAACCAGATTCACCCAGAAACCAGATTCACCCAGAAACAGATTCACCCAGAAACAGATTCACCCAGAAACCTGATTCACCCAGAAACCTGATTCACCCAGAAACCAGATTCACCCAGAAACCAGATTCACCCAGAAACCGGATTCACCCAGAAACCAGATTCACCCAGAAACCAGATTCACCCAGAAACCTGATTCACCCAGAACCAGATTCATCTGCTCTTCAAGCCGACACATCCACATTTAATTTATTTACCACAAACTTAGCAAGTCATTGTTACTTTATTCATTTTTTATGGATTTAAGGAAAATAATTTCATAGCAAACGTTCAACTCAACTTTAATGAGTTTGATAGGCTTATTTACATATTTTCCCATCATGCATTGCAGTACTGTCTTTCCTGTCTGCACCGCGAGTGAAATGTCTGTAATCTGATTACTCTCTCCCCGTCTCCGTAACGTTCTGTCTTAGCATCAGTTCTAACGTAGAAGCACGTCTTGTCCAATTGTACAAGGAAGACATCAGCAAGTTAAATGTCAATAAATAATAATAAATAAATAAATTACAAATTTGAATCATGTAGACATTATTAATAAGTGACTTAGTCGTAAAATGTGAATCTCCATCTGTGTTTAAATTGAATCAAATAAACACAAAATGCTGTAGTTTAACTCCTCTGATCTGCATGATTTTGTGTTGAAGTAACATAAATTATTTACACGGCAAAATCCTCAGTGTGAAATTTGAATAGTTAAATCACATTTACTCTTTCAGAGTAATTCCAACACCAGTGAGAGTAAAATGCCCCCTGATGACCAGCACTGCTGGTGATCATTTTCAGAGTTAAAACAAGTTTTTTCTTTTCAGTGTCAAAGAAAAAATAACTCTAATCAGAGTTAATCAGGGAGGCTCCGCCCTTTTCAGTTTGAATATTTCCCATCGTGCAATAGTGCACCATGAGTGAAGTGTACACAGTAAAATTAGCAGTGTTGAAGTTACACTTAAAGAGTCTATTTTAACACTAACTCAGGTTATATATGGTCCTGCCCTGTACAGTGTTAAAGTTACACTGGACCTAGTGTTGAATTTTTAGTGTTAATTTAACACTGATTGGAGTTTACTTTCATTATAGAGTTAAACTTGATCAACGCTGACATTGTTAATAAGCTTTTACTCTTTGAGATAAAGGAACACTCTATAGTGTTGAATTTATATGTCATAACAGCAGAGTTCGACATATGAAATTCCTTCACGTTTTCGCAAAGTAGAATATTTCAGTTAATGGTGACTTGCATCCATTCAAGGTTTCATCAGGATTCTTGTCCTTGATTCCCTTTGCAGAGGGAAATTGTCCTTCATCTCCAACATCTTTTTCAATCGTGAATTTGACGTCACACCGAGGAAACATCAGCCGAGCACATGCACACTTCGCTCACGGTGCAGGACTGAACGGCGAAGTCGCTTTGCTGAAACGGGTCTTACCTCTTTAAATGAGTTCTGCCGTTGTTGGATGTTTACTTTTTCTGCTACGATATGAAGTTTGCGTTTGTACCATGTGTTTGGTGATAAGCAAATAAATAAACAAATGAAATGAAGTGAAATGAGCAAAGCATGATGGGAAATATTCAAACTGAAAAGGGCGGAGCCTCCCTGAGTAACTCTGATTAGAGTTATTTTTCTTTGACACTGAAAAGAAAAAACTTGTTTTAACTCTGAAAATGATAACCAGCAGTCCCGGTCTGCCGGCAGCGTCGTCGTGGAGACGCGCTCGTCACCGTCCCGATCTGCCGGCAGCGTCGTCATGGAGACGCGCTCGTCACCGTCCCGGTCTGTCGGCAGCGTCGTCGTGGAGACGCGCTCGTCACCGTCCCGATCTGCCGGCAGCGTCGTCATGGAGACGCGCTCGTCACCGTCTCGGTCTGCCGGCAGCGTCGTCGTGGAGACGCGCTCGTCACCGTCCCGGTCTGTCGGCAGCGTCGTCATGGAGACGCGTTCGTCACCGTCCCGATGTGTCGGCAGCGTCGTCGTGGAGACGCGCTCGTCACCGTCCCGATCTGCCGGCAGCGTCGTCATGGAGACGCCGCTCGTCACCGCCCCGGTCTGTCGGCAGCGTCGTCGTGGAGACGCGCTCGTCACCGTCCCGATCTGTCGGCAGCGTCGTCGTGGAGACGCACTCGTCACCGTCCCCGGTATGCCGGCAGCGTCGTCATGGAGACGCGCTCGTCACCGCCCCGATCTGTCGGCAGCGTCGTCGTGGAGACGCGCTCGTCACCGTCCCGATCTGTCGGCAGCGTCGTCGTGGAGACGCGCTCGTCACCGCCCGGGCCTGTCGGCAGCGTCGTCGTGGAGACGCGCTCGTCACCGTCCCGGTCTGCCGGCAGCGCCGCCGTGGAGACACGCCGCCACCGCCCCGGTCTGTCGGCAGCGCCGCCGTGGAGACGCGCTCGTCACCGTCCCGGTCTGCCGGCAGCGTCGCCGTGGAGACGCGCTCGTCACCGTCCCGGTCTGTCGGTAGCGTCGTCGTGGAGACGCGCTCGTCACCCCGCCCCGATCTGTCGGCAGCGTCGTCGTGGAGACGCGCTCGTCACCGTCCCGATCTGCCGGCAGCGTCGTCGTGGAGACGCGCTCGTCACCGTCCCGGTCTGTCGGCAGCGTCGTCGTGGAGACGCTCGTCCACCGTCCCGATCTGTCGGCAGCGTCGTCGTGGAGACGCACTCGTCACCGCCCCGGTCTGTCGGCAGCGTCGTCGTGGAGACGCGCTCGTCACCGTCCCGGTCTGTCGGCAGCGTCGTCGTGGAGACGCACTCGTCACCGTCCCGATCTGCCGGCAGCGTCGTCGTGGAGACGCGCTCGTCACCGTCCCGGTCTGTCGGCAGCGTCGTCGTGGAGACGCGCTCGTCACCGCCCCGGTCTGCCGGCAGCGTCGTCGTGGAGACACGCTCGTCACCGTCCCGGTCTGCCGGCAGCGTCGTCGTGGAGACACGCTCGTCACCGTCCCGGTCTGTCGGCAGCGTCGTCGTGGAGACGCGCTCGTCACCGTCCCGGTCTGCCGGCAGCGTCGTCGTGGAGACGCGCTCGTCACCGTCCCGGTCTGTCGGTAGCGTCGTCGTGGAGACGCGTTCGTCACCGTCCCGATGTGTCGGCAGCGTCGTCGTGGAGACGCGCTCGTCACCGTCCCGATCTGCCGGCAGCGTCGTCATGGAGACGCGCTCGTCACCGTCCCGGTCTGCCGGCAGCGTCGTCGTGGAGACGCGCTCGTCACCGTCCCGGTCTGTCGGCAGCGTCGTCGTGGAGACGCGCTTCGTCACCGCCCCGATGTGTCGGCAGCGTCGTCGTGGAGACGCGCTCGTCACCGTCCCGATCTGTCGGCAGCGTCGTCGTGGAGACGCGCTCGTCACCGTCCCGATCTGTCGGCAGCGTCGTCGTGGAGACGCACTCGTCACCGTCCCGTTATGCCGGCAGCGTCGTCATGGAGACGCGCTCGTCACCGTCCCGATCTGCCGGCAGCGTCGTCGTGGAGACGCGCTCGTCACCGTCCCGATCTGTCGGCAGCGTCGTCGTGGAGACGCGCTCGTCACCGTCCCGGTCTGTCGGCAGCGTCGTCGTGGAGACGCGCTCGTCACCGTCCCGGTCTGCCGGCAGCGTCGTCGTGGAGACACGCTCGTCACCGTCCCGGTCTGCCGGCAGCGTCGTCGTGGAGACGCGCTCGTCACCGTCTCGATCTGCCGGCAGCGTCGTCGTGGAGACGCGCTCGTCACCGTCCCGGTCTGCCGGCAGCGTCGTCGTGGAGACGCGCTCGTCACCGTCTCGATCTGCCGGCAGCGTCGTCGTGGAGACGCGCTCGTCACCGTCCCGGTCTGCCGGCAGCGTCGTCGTGGAGACGCGCTCGTCACCGTCCCGGTCTGTCGGTAGCGTCGTCGTGGAGACGCGCTCGTCACCGTCCCGGTCTGCCGGCAGCGTCGTCGTGGAGACGCGCTCGTCACCGTCCCGGTCTGCCGGCAGCGTCGTCGTGGAGACGCGCTCGTCACCGTCCCGATCTGCCGGCAGCGTCGTCGTGGAGACGCGCTCGTCACCGTCCCGATCTGTCGGCAGCGTCGTCGTGGAGACGCGCTCGTCACCGTCCCGGTCTGTCGGCAGCGTCGTCGTGGAGACGCGCTCGTCACCGTCCCGATCTGCCGGCAGCGTCGTCGTGGAGACGCGCTCGTCACGTCCCGATCTGTCGGCAGCGTCGTCGTGGAGACGCGCTCGTCACCGTCCCCGTCTGTCGGCAGCGTCGTCGTGGAGACGCGCTCGTCACCGTCCCGATCTGTCGGCAGCGTCGTCGTGGAGACGCGCTCGTCACCCGTCCCGATCTGTCGGCAGCGTCGTCGTGGAGACGCGCTCGTCACGTCCCGGTCTGCCGGCAGCGTCGTCGTGGAGACGCGCTCGTCACCGTCCCGATCTGCCGGCAGCGTCGTCGTGGAGACGCGCTCGTCACCGTCCCGGTCTGTCGGCAGCGTCGTCGTGGAGACGCGCTCGTCACCGTCCCGATCTGTCGGCAGCGTCGTCGTGGAGACGCGCTCGTCACGTCCCGGTCTGTCGGCAGCGTCGTCGTGGAGACGCGCTCGTCACCGTCCCGGTCTGTCGGCAGCGTCGTCGTGGAGACGCGCTCGTCACCGTCCCGATCTGTCGGCAGCGTCGTCGTGGAGACGCGCTCGTCACCGTCCCGGTCTGCCGGCAGCGTCGTCATGGAGACGCGCTCGTCACCGTCCCGGTCTGTCGGCAGCGTCGTCGTGGAGACGCGCTCGTCACGTCCCGGTCTGTCGGCAGCGTCGTCGTGGAGACGCCCTCGTCACGTCCCGGTCTGTCGGCAGCGTCGTCGTGGAGACGGACTCGTCACCGTCCCGATCTGTCGGCAGCGTCGTCGTGGAGACGCACTCGTCACGTCCCGGTCTGTCGGCAGCGTCGTCGTGGAGACGCGCTCGTCACGTCCCGGTCTGTCGGCAGCGTCGTCGTGGAGACGGACTCGTCACCGTCCCGATTTGTCGGCAGCGTCGTCGTGGAGACGCACTCGTCACCGTCCCGATCTGCCGGCAGCGTCGTCGTGGAGACGCGCTCGTCACCGTCCCGGTCTGTCGGCAGCGTCGTCGTGGAGACGCGCTCGTCACCGTCCCGGTCTGTCGGCAGCGTCGTCGTGGAGACGCGCTCGTCACCGTCCCGATCTGCCGGCAGCGTCGTCGTGGAGACGCGCTCGTCACCGTCCCGATCTGTCGGCAGCGTCGTCGTGGAGACGCGCTCGTCACCGTCCCGATCTGTCGGCAGCGTCGTCGTGGAGACGCGCTCGTCACCGTCCCGATCTGTCGGCAGCGTCGTCGTGGAGACGCGCTCGTCACCGTCCCGGTCTGCCGGCAGCGTCGCCGTGGAGACGCGCTCGTCACCGTCCCGTTCTGCCGGCAGCGTCGTCGTGGAGACGCGCTCGTCACCGTCCCGATCTGTCGGCAGCGTCGTCGTGGAGACGCGCTCGTCACCGTCCCGGTCTGTCGGCAGCGTCGTCGTGGAGACGCGCTCGTCACCGTCCCGGTCTGTCGGCAGCGTCGTCGTGGAGACGCGCTCGTCACCGTCCCGGTCTGCCGGCAGCGTCGTCGTGGAGACGCGCTCGTCACCGTCCCGGTCTGTCGGCAGCGTCGTCGTGGAGACGCGCTCGTCACCGTCCCGGTCTGTCGGCAGCGTCGTCGTGGAGACGCCCTCGTCACGTCCCGGTCTGTCGGCAGCGTCGTCGTGGAGACGGACTCGTCACCGTCCCGATCTGTCGGCAGCGTCGTCGTGGAGACGCGCTCGTCACGTCCCGGTCTGTCGGCAGCGTCGTCGTGGAGACGGACTCGTCACCGTCCCGATCTGTCGGCAGCGTCGTCGTGGAGACGCACTCGTCACCGCCCCGATCTGCCGGCAGCGTCGTCGTGGAGACGCGCTCGTCACCGCTCCCGGTCTGTCGGCAGCGTCGTCGTGGAGACGCGCTCGTCACCGTCCCGGTCTGTCGGCAGCGTCGTCGTGGAGACGCGCTCGTCACCGTCCCGATCTGCCGGCAGCGTCGTCGTGGAGACGCGCTCGTCACCGTCCCGATCTGTCGGCAGCGTCGTCGTGGAGACGCGCTCGTCACCGTCCCGATCTGTCGGCAGCGTCGTCGTGGAGACGCGCTCGTCACCGTCCCGATCTGTCGGCAGCGTCGTTGTGGAGACGCGCTCGTCACCGTCCCGGTCTGCCGGCAGCGTCGTCGTGGAGACGCGCTCGTCACCGTCCCGATCTGCCGGCAGCGTCGTCGTGGAGACGCGCGCTCGTCACCGTCCCGATCTGTCGGCAGCGTCGTCGTGGAGACGCGCTCGTCACCGTCCCGATCTGTCGGCAGCGTCGTCGTGGAGACGCGCTCGTCACCGTCCCGGTCTGCCGGCAGCGTCGTCGTGGAGACGCGCTCGTCACCGTCCCGGTCTGCCGGCAGCGTCGTCGTGGACAGCAAAGATTGGACACACGTCAACATTAACTGAAATATTTCACTTTGAGCAAATGTTGAGGACGTAGATGTGTGTTTGTTATGACATACAAATTTAACACTATAGAGTGTTACTTTATCTCAAAGAGTAAAAGCTTATTAACAATGTCAGTGTTGATTAAGTTTAACTCTATGATGAAAATCAACTCTTATCAGTGTTAAATTAACACTGAAAATTCAAATAAAATCAAACTTTATTCATGCAGCACGTTTCCTGCCGAGGGCAAACCAAAGTGCTTTGCAAGACAATAAAAACAAATACATCTTAAAATAAAACAAGCCTTTAACACTAGGTCCAGTGTAACTTTAACACTGTATAGGGCAGGACCATTAGTGTGAAAATTGACTCTTTAAGTGTTACTCCAACACTGCTGGTTTTACTGTGTACATTCATTTAACGGGATTATTTCCATTTAAAAGTAAAAATGTGGCTTATATGACATGAAAGTGTGAAATTTGAGTTTACCGTGTTTATCGGACGGAAAAACTGCCCTCAGTTTAATTATTTTGACCCAATGAATCGTTTCTTTGCACGTACAAACAACCAAACAGATGAAGCTGCCGCAAATAAACAATCCCACAAATACCCACGAAAATCTGCTGCAAGAAAAAACTACAAAGTCCACCTGATAAACTCCTACGACCACCTACCACAGAGACATGGAGAGCACAAACCAGCTGCAGCAGAAATAAATAAATAAACAAACAAACAAACAAAAGCAGCTCTGAAGCAACAGAAAACCACCTTGATGGTTTCGTGTCTTTCAGTCTTGTTATTTTTCATCTTCGTGTTGGTGTTGTGTTCGAGGTCACGTGTTACATTCAGGTGTCACATTTCCAGCTCAGACGTTTGAATCTCAGCAGGTGCAGCACGTCGCTTGTTTTCGGTGTTTGGACGGTAAAAACGTGTGTTTACGGTGAATCACAGAAGAAGAAGTGCTGCAGGTTTGTGCTGTCTGGTTGAAGCAGAGAAGAAGAAAAGGAGACGTGAGGAGGAGGAGGAGGGCAGCACCTCGCCTCGGGGCATTTTCACCGTCCTCCATCTTCACCCTGACATGCTGCTGCAGCCGCACTCGTGTTTAAAAGCCTGCTTTTCACTCTTATTTCTATATTTCAGCACTTACCGGGTCAGGGTTAAACTCTGCAGCCGAGCGAGTGCGTTTGTGTGTGTGAGCAATCGGACAAATGGATTTTCTCAGAATAGAAGGACAGAAAACAGACGATGGGCGAACGAGAAGATGAAAGGATGTTTGAAAGATGGTTTCTGCTCTGCAGAGCTTATGCAACACAAACAGAAACAGAAAATAAATCTCCACAAATCCACCGAGAAATCAGCAAAGATGCTGCAGAAACACGGAGAAGCTCCTGTTTCTGAGTTTGCTCAGAGCGACAGCAGCCAGAAAAGCCACGAACACGTGTGACACGGCGAGAGTGAACCTGCCCGGAGCCAGGCCGATACTGGAGGCCGATACTGAGACGAGGACGATACTGGAGGACGAAACTGAGACGAGGACGATACTGGAGGACGAAACTGATACTGATACTGATGAGAGGAGGACGATACTGATGAGAGGACGATACTGATACTGATACTGATGAGAGGCCGATACTGGAGGACGAAAGTGATGAGAGGTCGATACTGGAGGCCGATACTGAGACGAGGACGATACTGGAGGACGATACTGAGACGAGGACGATACCGGAGGACAATACTGATGAGAGGCCGATACTGGAGGACGATACTGGAGGCCGATACTGAGACGAAGACGATACTGGAGGACGATACTGAGACGAGGACAATACTGGAGGACGAAACTGATACTGATACTGATGAGAGGAGGACGATACTGATGAGAGGACGATACTGGAGGACGATACTGAGACGAGGACGATACTGGAGGACGATACTGATACTGATACTGATACTGATGAGAGGACGATACTGATGAGAGGACGATACTGGAGAACGATACTGAGACGAGGACGATACTGGAGGACGATACTGATACTGATACTGATGAGAGGAGGACGATACTGATGAGAGGACGATACTGGAGGACGATACTGAGACGAGGACGATACTGATACTGATACTGATGAGAGGAGGACGATACTGATGAGAGGGCGATACTGGAGGACGATACTGAGACGAGGACGATACTGGAGGACGATACTGAGACGAGGACGATACTGGAGGACGAAACTGATACTGATACTGATGAGAGGAGGACGTTTCTGATGAGAGGACGATACTGGAGGACGATACTGAGACGAGGACGATACTGGAGGATGAAACTGATACTGATACTGATGAGAGGAGGACGATACTGATGAGAGGACGATACTGGAGGACGATACTGAGACGAGGACGATACTGGAGGACGATACTGATACTGAATCTGATGAGAGGAGGACGATACTGATGAGAGGACGATACTGGAGGACGATACTGAGCCCAGGACGATACTGGAGGACGATACTGATACTGATACTGAAGAGAGGAGGACGATACTGATGAGTGGCCGATACTGGAGGACGAAACTGATGAGAGGTCGATACTGGAGGCCGATACTGATACTGATGAGAGGAGGCCGATACTGATGAGAGGCCGATACTGGAGGACGATACTGATCCTGATGAGAGGACGATACTGATGAGAGGCCGATACTGGAGGACGATACTGATACTGATGAGAGGAGGACGATACTGATGAGAGGCCGATACTGGAGGACGATACTGATACTGATACTGATGAGAGGCCGATACTGGAGGACGATACTGAGACGAGGACGATACTGATGAGAGGCCGATACTGGAGGCCGATACTGATGAGAGGCCGATACCGATACTGAAACTGATGTGAGGACGATACTGATACTGATGAGAGGCCGATACTGGAGGCCAATACTGATGAGAGGCCGATACTGGAGGCCGATACTGATGAGAGGCCGATACCGATACTGAAACTGATGAGAGGAGGACGATACTGATGAGAGGACGATACTGATACTGATACTGATAAGAGGCCGATACTGGAGGCCAATACTGATGAGAGGCCAATACTGGAGGACGATACTGATACTGATGAGAGGACGATACTGGAGGACGATACTGAGACAAGGACGATACTGGAGGACGATACTGATGAAAGGCCGAAAATGGAGGACGATACTGATACTGATGAGAGGCCGATACTGGAGGACGATACTGATACTGATGAGAGGCCGATACTGGAGGACGATACTGATACTGATACTGATGAGAGGCCGATACTGGAGGACGATACTGATACTGATGAGAGGAAGACGATACTGATGAGAGGCCGATACTGGAGGCCGATACTGATGAGAGGTCGATACCGATACTGAAACTGATGAGAGGAGGACGATACTGATGAGAGGACGATACTGATACTGATACTGAGACGAGGACGATACTGGAGGACGATACTGATGAGAGGCCGATACTGGAGGCCGATACTGATGAGAGGACGATACTGGAGGACGATACTGATACTGATACTGATGAGAGGACGATACTGAGACGAGGACGATACTGGAGGACAATACTGATGAGAGGCCGATACTGGAGGACGATACTGATACTGATACTGATACTGATGAGAGGACGATACCGAGACGAGGACGATACTGGAGGACAATACTGATGAGAGGCCGATACTGGAGAACGATACTGATACTGATACTGATGAGAGGACGATACTGATGAGAGGACGATACAAAGACGAGGACGATACTGGAGGACGACACTGAGACGAGGACGATACTGGAGAACAATACTGATGAGAGGACGATACTGGAGGACGATACTGAGACGAGGACGATACTGGAGGACGATACTGAGACTGATACTGATGAAAGGCCGATACTGGAGGACGATACTGAGACGAGGACGATACTGGAGGACGATACTGATGAGAGGCCAATACTGGAGGACGAAACTGAGACTGATACTGATGAGAGGATGATACTGGAGGACGATACTGATACTGATGAGAGGACGATACTGGAGGACGATACTGAGACGAGGACGATACTGATGAGAGGGCGATACTGATGATACTGATACTGATGCGAGGCCGATACTGGAGGACGATACTGAGACTGATACTGATAAGAGAGAGGACGATACTGAGACGAGGACGATACTGGAGGACGATACTGATACTGATACTGATGAGAGGACGATACTGATGAGAGGCCGATACTGGAGGACGATACTGATACTGATACTGATAAGAGGAGGACGATACTGATGAGAGGCCGATACTGGAGGACGATACTGATACAGATACTGATGAGAGGACGATACTGATGAGAGGCCGATACTGGAGGACGATACTGATACTGATACTGATAAGAGGAGGACGATACTGATGAGAGGCCGATACTGGAGGACGATACTGATACTGATGAGAGGACGATACTGATGAGAGGCCGATACTGGAGGACGATACTGAGACTGATACTGATAAGAAAGAGGACAATACTGATGAGAGGCCGATACTGGAGGACGATACTGAGACGAGGACGATACTGAGATGAGGACGATACTGATGAGAGGACGATACTGATGAGAGGACGGTACTGAGACGAGGACGATACTGAGACGAGGACGATACTGAGACGAGGATGATACTGAGATGAGGACGATACTGATGAGAGGACGATACTGAGACGAGGACGATACTGATGACGAGGAGCGATACTGAGATGAGGATCGATACTGATGAGAGGACGATACTGAGACGAGGACGATACTGAGACTGATACTGATAAGATGAGAGGACGATACTGATGAGAGGACGATACTGGAGGACAATACTGATGAGAGGCCGATACTGGATGACGATACTGATACTGATGAGAGGCCGATACTGGGGAGGACGATACTGAGACGAGGACGATACTGAGATGAAGACGATACTGATGAGAGGACGATACTGATGAGAGGACGATACTGAGACGAGGACGATACTGAGACGAGGACGATACTGATGAGAGGACGATACTGAGACGAGGACGATACTGAGACGAGGACGATACTGATGAGAGGACGATACTGAGACGAGGACGATACTGAGACGAGGACGATACTGATGAGAGGACGATACTCAGACGAGGTCGATACTGAGACGAGGACGATACTGAGACGAGGACGATACTGATGAGAGGACGATACTGAGACGAGGACGATACTGATGACGAGGACGATACTGATGACGAGGACGATACTGATGAGAGGACGATACTGAGACGAGGACGATACTGATGACGAGGACGATACTGAGACGAGGACGATACTGAGACGAGGACGATACTGAGACGAGGACGATACTGAGACGAGGATGATACTGATGAGAGGACGATACTGATGACGAGGACGATACTGATGAGAGGACGATACTGAGACGAGGATGATACTGAGGAGAGGACGATACTGATGAGAGGACGATACTGAGACGAGGACGATACTGAGACGAGGATGATACTGAGACGAGGACGATACTGAGACGAGGATGATACTGAGACGAGGACGATACTGATGAGAGGACAATACTGAGGACGAGGATGATACTGAGACGAGGATGATACTGAGACGAGGACGATACTGATGAGAGGACGATACTGAGACGAGGACGATACTGAGACGAGGACGAGGAAACGACTGTGAGACTTTTAATGACTCGTGAGTGTAAAAAGCAGAACTGATTCACATCTACGAGCCTTTTCACTTTCTCATCTCCGGTTTAGTTTCAGCTCATTAAACAAACTGCAGCCGTCGTTCCACCTTAAATCTGCATCATGCAGGCAGGCTCACACAAAGACACCGTACCACCTTAAGAGACAAAGACCACCTTTAAATCTGTCGTTTAGAATGATGCAGAACACAAACTCTGCTCAAAGATGCGTTCAGAGCCCTGAAGTTCCACCGTAACAGGCTGTAAAGCAGGGGGGCAAAAAAATATCGTGATATCTTCATCTGCCGATATCATATTGACATTTAAAAACACGGTATCAATCTATTTTACCAACGAAATCTCACGAGATTTTGTAACAGAACTTTGAAATTTCGTAAGATTTCGTTAGTGAAATAGATCAATACCAGATCAATTTGACCAAAGTTTAAGCCGCTTTCTGACAGTCCAACACGAATAACATCCATGTTTTAACCAGGAAAGTGCCGTTTCTGTGTCATGACTCCCTTACCAAGTTAGTGTGATGGTGATGGAAATATCACACAGCCTAACCCCCCCCCCACTTTACTCCACGGTGAAGCGGCAGGTTCCCCATCATCTACGACCAGCAGCTGCACCGTCGCTCCTCAGCAGACGGAACAGAAGCAGCTTTGTTATAAACTCAGTAAATACGAGGACCCAAACGTGTTTTTATGATTTTACTGTTTCGTAGTATAAGATGAGACTTTTTAGATGTCACAGCAGAGAAATTCACCGGCTACAACAGCACAGAAAGATGCAGAACGTTGGCAATGTCCAAAAATAAGGGAACAATCAGGAATAAAAGTAGAATCAAAGTATCTTATGTACAATAAATAAATAAATTACTTTTTATTTTACAATTGGAAATGAAAAATGAATCATCAACAGTAAAATATCAAAAGAAGCAGTGTAACGCTAATTATGACAGTTCTAGAGGTTATTAGCGGTTCTATTCCATGTTTTTCCGTTTAAATGAACCCAGTGAAAAGTGACATGAGCGTTGACCTGCAGCCTTCCTGCGGCTCTGAAGACGTTTTCATCAGTCAGAAACACACAAATCAAACCTGGTTGGTGAAGCACCAAGAAAACGAGCTGTGGGAATGAATGTTTTCAGTCGGGAGGAACTAAAAATGTTTTCTGCTGCATTGACTCACGTTTGAATGAATGTCTTCAAACTGTTTATGTGACTCCTTCGTCAACGGTCACAAAAAACAGCGCAACATAAGAAGGAGGGCAGGAGATATCTCAGAGTTTCATCCACTTTTCTCTGGTTATTTCAAGCACCACGAACACCACGAAGCTGCGGTCAGAGCAACGTTCAGGTGAAACTCCGACGGAGGAAAATTCATGTCAGTCTTGTTTTTGTCTCTGCAGGAAGTTGGCAAAGAAGAGGAAGGAAACTCTGAGCTCCCGACAGGAAATGACACTGATGGTCAACAACTCCCAGCACACAACCGTGGTGGACACGCACACGCTGAACGGGCGAAGTGAGTGCACGTCTGTCAGAGTGATGAGAAAACATGAGACGGGAAGATGAGAACAGACGTTCGAGAACAAAAACATAAATAATAAAAAAATACCGTGTCCCACGCTACCATGATGGAAAACAGACATGAAACACATCAGGAGATGAGATGAGATGAGATGAGATGAGGAGACATGAATGTGTCACAGATGAGATGAGATGAGATGAGATGAGATGAGATGAGAGATGGAAAACAGGCATGAAACACATCAGGACATGAGATGAGATGAGATGAGATGAGATGAGATGAGATGAGATG
This sequence comes from Atherinomorus stipes, assembly GCA_023101725.1. Lineage (NCBI taxonomy): Eukaryota > Metazoa > Chordata > Actinopteri > Atheriniformes > Atherinidae > Atherinomorus > Atherinomorus stipes. The sequence goes on along the minus strand of JALJCO010000547.1, from coordinate 53,865 downwards.
AGATGAGGGAGAGGAGACATGAATGTGTCACAGATGAGATGAGATGAGATGAGATGAGATGAGATGAGATGAGGGGACATGATTGTGTCACAGATGAGATGAGATGAGATGATGGAAAATAGACATGAAACACATCAGGAGATGAGATGAGATGAGATGAGATGAGATGAGGAGACATGATTGTGTCACAGATGAGATGAGATGAGATGAGATGAGGAGACATGATTGTGTCCAGATGAGATGAGATGAGATGATGGAAAATAGACATGAAACACATCAGGAGATGAGATGAGATGAGATGAGATGAAATGAGGAGACAATGTGTCAGAGATGAGATGAGGGGACATGAATGGGTCACAGATGAGATGAGATGAGATGAGATGAGATGAGGAGACAATGTGTCAGAGATGAGATGAGGGGACATGAATGGGTCACAGATGAGATGAGATGAGATGAGATGAGATGAGATGAGATGAGATGAGATGATGGAAAACAGGCATGAAAAACATCAGATGACATGAGAGATGAGATGAGATGAGACTTGGATGTGTCACAGATGAGATGATGGAAAATAGACATGAAACACATCAGGAGATGAGATGAGATGAGATGAAATGAGGAGACGATGTGTCAGAGATGAGATGAGATGAAATGAGGAGACGATGTGTCAGAGATGAGATGAGGGGACATGAATGTGTCACAGATGAGATGAGATGAGGAGACATGAATGGGTCACAGATGAGATGAGATGATGAAACAGAGAGAAAGTGAAACCAAAGTAAACATCAGGGGTCACAGATGATCCCTGATGTTTAAGGAGAAATGTCATAAGAAGACATTTCTCAGAGACAGTCCATTGAAACAGGACAATGAGACACGTGAGAAAACTTTCTTAGGACCTTCTCTCATCACCTTTTTTCTCACCATTTTCAAATGTCCTTTTTTAAGTCTCTTCTAGATTTTCTTTATTTCCTCAACTTTCTTTTCTTCAACTCATTTTGTCTCATTTATTCATCTCATGACCTGAATTACAAACAATTAGTCATAAAAAAATGAGTATGAAACAACGTGAAACCAAAGAGAGCGAGGTGGAGAAACCAACGACCAATTCTGCTGCAAATCTGAACTGGAGATGGCAAATAAGATCAGATACAAGAAGAAAAGAGATGAGGGATGGACGGATGAGTGTCTCTGGAAGACGCTTGTCTTCATGCTGCAGCTTTAATATTCAGGAATAAAGAGGCTGTGAACGGCTGCAGGTCATATGAGCCAATGTTTTATCATGAAGTGACGGACTGTCAGAGAGGCAGCCGGAGGGGACAGAGCCGGATGATGGAGGGATGATGGAGGTGTAGAGGACGGAGGAGTCGACCTTCCCTCAGGCGTTCACCTCCTCTTAGCTCCTCGCTGTCTCTTTCTGCGTCTTCGCTCTTCATCTTATTGTCTTTTTCCTCTTCGCTCTCATTCTGTCTGCAGAAGATTCAGAGTTAAAGATGTGTTTTCATTTTCCCGAACACGTCTGTGCTGCCGTAAACGCCATCACACATGTATTATTGATTATCACTTCATTGATTATTGTTTTGATATGACACTTTTCATTAGTGATGAATGATTATCACAATTCTGACGTTGGACATCTAAGATCCTGGAGTACAGTGGCTCTGCATGAAGGCCGATCATTCCTCATCTTCTCATCATTGATAATCTGCTGCAGCTGTAATTGTGACGTAGATGATCAATATCATCATAATCTTGTGTTTGTTTGTGTGCAGCCGTGTCGTCTCCGTCCTCCTTCACCCTGAAGACAAACACCATCAGCACGTCCGTCCCCAACTCCTACTACCCAGGTAACGCACCTTCGTGTCCTCGTTCTGGCATCATTACGCGAGTTTGAGACGCAGACGTTTGCAGTAAAAAGGCAAAGCGGAGGTGAGGTTGTGACTCAGCTCTGATGGTACCTGAGCACACAGGTGTGTGATTCACTGAGCTCAGGTCATCCGTTGCTTTTAAGAGCTTCAGCGGAATAACAGTTGTTAATGGGGACGGAGACACAGAAGCTCTGTCTTTAAATGTTTTTTGGTAAATTGAAATCATCTTCTGACAGGAAGTGATTCATCTAAAATCACCACTCTGGGTCTCTTAATCTTCTAAATAAAACAGGTTGTTCCAGCAGAAACTGACATTTTTTATTCATGTCAGTCTGACTCGTGTTTTCCACCAAAACACCAACAGCTGTCCTTGCAGTGCTTCACCTGAATGAACCCCCACCTGTTTACTCCTCCCACCTGAGAGCTGAAGCACCACACAGACACTCAGGATGTTTCATGGTCAGACAATCTGCAGACTCATACTGTCTATAGAGATCTGAATATCTCTTTCAGAATTCAGAGACGTTAATGTTCAACTGGAGTATGTGGAGGAAAGTGTGCCGACATACAGCCAATACACAACCAATATACAGCCAATATACAACCAATACACAACCAATACACAACCAATATACAACCAATATACAGCCAATACACAACCAATATACAGCCAATATACAACCAATACACAACCAATATACAACCAATATACAGCCAATATACAACCAATACACAACCAATATACAGCCAATATACAACCAATACACAACCAATATACAGCCAATATACAACCAATACACAACCAATATACAACCAATATACAGCCAATATACAACCAATACACAACCAATATACAGCCAATATACAACCAATATACAACCAATATACAACCAATATACAACCAATATACAGCCAATATACAACCAATACACAACCAATATACAACCAACATACAGCCAACATACAACCAATATACAACCAATATACAACCAATATACAACCAATATACAACCAATATACAGCCAATATACAGCCAATATACAACCAATACACAACCAATATACAACCAACATACAGCCAACATACAACCAATATACAACCAATACACAACCAATATACAGCCAATATACAACCAATATACAACCAATACACAACCAATATACAACCAACATACAGCCAACATACAACCAATATACAACCAATACACAACCAATATACAGCCAATATACAACCAATACACAACCAATATACAGCCAATATACAACCAATACACAACCAATATACAGCCAATATACAACCAATATACAACCAATATACAACCAATATACAGCCAATATACAACCAATACACAACCAATATACAACCAACATACAGCCAACATACAACCAATATACAACCAATATACAACCAATATACGACCAATATACGACTAATATACGATCAATATACAGCCAATATACAACCAACATACATCCAACATTCAGCCAATATACAACCAATATACAGCCAATATACAACCAATATACGACCAATATACAGCCAATATACAACCAATATACAACCAATATACAACCAACATACATCCAACATTCAGCCAATATACAACCAATATACAGCCAATATACAACCAATATACGACCAATATACAGCCAATACACAACCAATACACAACCAATATACAGCCAATATACAACCAATATACAACCAACATACAGCCAATATACAACCAATACACAACCAATATACAGCCAATATACAACCAATATACAACCAATATACAGCCAATATACAACCAATATACGACCAATATACAACCAATATACACCAATATACGACCAATATACAACCAACATACATCCAACATTCAGCCAATATACAACCAATATACAGCCAATATACAACCAATATACGACCAATATACAGCCAATACACAACCAATACACAACCAATATACAGCCAATATACAACCAATATACAACCAACATACAGCCAATACACAACCAATACACAACCAATATACAGCCAATATACAACCAATATACAACCAACATACAGCCAATACACAACCAATATACAGCCAATATACAACCAATATACGACCAATATACAACCAATATACAACCAACATACAGCCAATATACAACCAACATTCAGCCAATATACAACCAATATACAACCAATATACAGCCAATATACGACCAATATACGACCAATATACGACCAATATACGACCAATATACAACCAATATACAACCAATATACAGCCAATATACAACCAATATACAACCAACATACAGCCAATATACAACCAATATACAACCAACATACATCCAACATTCAGCCAATATACAACCAATATACAACCAACATACAGCCAATATACAACCAATATACAACCATCATTCAACCAATATTCAGCCAATATACAACAAAACATTTAACCAGCATATAACCAACATTCAACCAATGTACAACCAGCATTCAACCGACAAACAACCATGATATTCAGGCAATTTCATTTGATTTTAGTTCACTTAACATTAAGCCAACAGTCAGTCAACCTTCAGCTGACGTTCTGAAGACACATTTGCTGATTTTCAGCCAACATTTGCCAGATTTTAAAGGATTTTCCGTCAACATTCAACCAATATTCGGTTAACTCCCAGCCAGCATTCACTGGATGGTTAGTCAACACTTAGTCAACTTTCAACCAACATTAAACCGACATTCAGCCCATATTAAGCCGACTTTAAACCGAGTTAGCCCAGCAGGAATGTAGGGCGCTGACTCGTTTCCCTCTCTTCTTTTTCTTTTGTCCTTCTTGTCTTTCCTTCTGCTGCTGATGTGTCCTGATGGCAGACCCCTTCGTACCAACGGCCATTCTGGGTGAGGCTTTTTCTCTTTGTTTTCTCTCTAGGCAGAAAATCTGACTGCACAAATAGGCAGACAGGAAGTAGACAGACAGGAAGTGGACAGACAGGTGAGAAAGATGAAAAGAGAGCGAGAGAGAGTGATATTGTGGCTTCCATCCATCCCTGCTTGCTTCTCGTTCAACTGCTTTTGATTCTCTTTTTTTAAGATCTTAATACTTTTTTAAATGTGTTGTTTTTTCCACAGTTTCTGCATCTGTTGTCATATTTATTTAATTTTTAGATTATTTCTGCCACTCTTCAGTAGTCTTGCTTTTAAGTTTGTTTTCTTTGGGTTTCTTTTGGGGGTTTTTCGGTCGGAACTATACTAAATTCATTTTTATCATTTATTTTTTATGTAGATTTTATACTTCCTTGTTTTTTCTTAACCTATTTCTATAACATTTTTATTTCTTTTTAGTTTTTTTACTTGGTTTTTTACCCTGGTTATGTTTCTTTTTTAAATAACGGTGGGCTTCACTCCATCCCCGCATCCACAACATTCCTACGTGTCGTGTTGACGTCACGTCTGTCCTCCAACCTCTGCATGGACACAACACGCCCACGTGGACTGGGGGGAGGAAAACAAACAAACAAACAAACACAAAAACAACAGAGGAGGGCTTCCCTCTCGGAACGTCTTGGTTTAGATGCTTGGGAGTTGCAGATGTTCGTGGATTTGTAATAAGCTGATGTAAAAACAGTCATATGAAGTGAAATTAAGTTTTATTATTTCTTCTGTAACATACCAGATTAGAGAAAAATGTGAAAACATTTGCTTACATGTAAAATTTCTAAATTAGGTAACTGATCAGAGGCTAGTGAAACAGCAGCAGCCACCACAGAGAAACAAATCTCCTTCAAGGCAACTTTTTTAATCTTAAGGAAGACATAAAGTTATTAAGGTTCTGTAAATTTCCATTTTTGGGTTGTATATAAAATTTACATAAACCTTAAATGTTAGACTGGCCTGACTTGGAGAGTCCAAAGTTTTTTGGCTCAACGAATCCAAACTGTGAATTTACAGAGCATCCCGAGGCAGTTTGTAGAGAAACTACGTGGTTCCATCCCAGCAGACATGTGTAGGTGGTCCTACATTGGTTAAATCTGGGTACCAGTGCACCACTTGGGCATGGGTTGGCTCCATGTCTGGGTCCCAGCTGGATCTCTAAAGGAAATGGGAAACACAGATGGGCCATCAGGATGTGGGACCCTCCCATCACCCACCCTGATCCAGAATCAAATCCACACGGGGCCTATTTTTCAGATCGTTTATGACCCACGACTCCACGTCCACATGTTGGCTGGGATCTTGTGCACGCAAGGTTAAAAAATGTTCAGATATTTCTGCACCGTTTGTCAGTTACACGATGAAACGCTCAGACCAGTGCAGGAGTGACCGGGAGCTGTCGAGGTCAAATGCAGCTGAATCTAGAAGCCGGGGTTGTCTCATCAGTGATGAGTTGGAGGTAGGATCGTTTCAGAGGTGTCAGACTCCAGCTTTACTCACACCGACATCACACTGCAACTCCATGTAATATATTATTATGCAAACCAACAGAGATGCTGTAGTCAGAGTACAGTTTGATACAAATCGACTGACAGCACACCTGAGCTCAGTGATTCTCCAGGTGTGTGCAGGTTGGAGGACTTCCACTCCTTTACATTGTAGATCGCTCCTTTACGTTTGTGTTTTTCCTGAATTCTTTTAAGAAATCTGTAGCAAACAGGCCAGTTTTGGTTTTGTTGATGCAGCTGTTGATAAAATCCTCTGATAGATGGACTGACTCCCAGGTTCAGATCGATAAGCACTGATGCAGAGGAAGACGTAGAGGGCTATCCTTAAAGTTGTTGTTGTCAGTTAAAAAGATGACAGAAAATCTGAAATTTTAGCCTTTATTCAGGGTTTCATGGAGTGGTAACTGAGTGGTAAAAGAGCTGAAGGAACCTTTAGTTCAGGGTTCAAGTCCAGTCCTGCAAGGGCAGTCATGATGTTCAGGACAATGATTCATTAATTTGAGTCAGGCGTGTTTGAGCAGGGACACATTGAAAACCTGCAGGACTGCAGCCCTCGTAGGACTGGATTTGGGAACTGTGCTTTAGTTGTTGGGGAAGTTTTGGGACAACGGTGGAAAAGTATCCTCAGATAAGACTAGAAAGCCAGCTGCCTTTGACCCGGCATCTCAAGGAAGCAAATGTTAGAAACTGTAAACAGAAATAAAGCCATTCATTTCCTTTGAACTGACAGTTGAAGTGTGTTCACACTTGGCTGGTTTGGCTGGTTTACAGCAAACTCGGGTGGAACTGCTTGATCAGTGCTGATCCTTGAGGGAAGTGTTATTCATACCATACCTAGCTTATGGAAGAAGTCTGGCACGGTTGGATTGAGCATGGATAAAAGATAATGAGATGAAGAAAACTTGGTTCTTCATTTCAAACTGATCTTGTTCTTGGAAACATTGGAGCAAGCCTGGGGAACTAACTCAAATCCAGAACTATCCTGACATTTAGCATTCTGATGGAAGTTTGTATGGTGCATATTGAAGTCATCTGATCAGGAAGTTATTGAGCACCTGTTGACGCTATATAAAACTGCCAACGGGGAGCCGAAGTCACGCCCATTCCGGTGAGCCCCCTGAGAGCTTAGGAACAAAAAATATGAACAGAAGTCAATGGAGAGAAAATAAATATCTTCTGGTCCCAGTCGTTCTCTGCCTGGATTCCACATGTTGGTCGTGGATCTGAATGACATTTTTTTGTGCAGAGATAGAATAAAATTCCACGAAGATTTTAGATTATTTCAGGTTTTGCTTGAAGCCACTTTGTGGACAACCTCTCGTCGCGAGCGATGACGTCGCTTCCTGCGACTTGGGTGAACAAAAGCGACCATCCTTCTATCGGTGTAATGAAAAGACGATGGTTTTCACCGCTGTCCGTGATCTTTTCCTGTCTTTGACATGCCAGAGTGAAATCGTAATGCTAGCGGACCTCAGGCAGCTGGTGACGCACATTTGCAACGAGAGCCGTAGTCCGCAAAGTGGCTTCAAGCAACATCTGAAATCACCTAAAATCTTTGTGGTATTTTATGTTTTCTTTGTACAAAAAAAAAAAAAAATCATTTAACTCCACAACCAATATATCTGGAGTCCAGGCCAGAGAACGACTGGTGCCAGAAAATAATTTTTCTGTCTCCATTGGCTCCCATTCATATTGTTTTTGTTTCTAAGGTCCCGTGGGCCCGAAGTCGTTGGAACCAGTAAAACAAACTGCAGGTGTGAACACACTTTAAGAGAAATAAACCAGGAAACGTTTTTTGTTTTGTTTTTGTTGTTTGTTTTTGTTTAATTATTCATTTATTTGCTCATGTTAAAATAAGATGTCTCTGTGTGGCCTTACAGACGCCTCTCTTACCAGTGCCTAAACACCGGTTTAGCTTCAGCTGTAATGCCTGGTCTGAAAATGCTATGAGGCTAGCTAAACACCCAGGCGAAGGAAAGGGAATCCTAAAACCAAACTCCCGTTGCTCCTCTCTCCTCTGGCTAGCCAAACTGTCCGCAGGCCAGGGATGCTGATGTTAGCCGAGCCCTACACCCAGACTGCAGGTAGCCAGGTTAGCCAGGTTAGCCAGGTTAGCCAGGTTAGCCAGGTTAGCCAGGTTAGCCTAGACACTTGTTGCTAGCTGTCTTCATCCCAAATAGTTACTACAGTGTTTGATTCATGCTAGCTGTGTGTTAGCGGTAGGCTAGCTTGAGTCCAGGCTAAGCTAAAGCTAAAGTTGTTGCTTATCTCGTGTCTCCTCTCTTCTTCTTCTCTTCTATCTTTCTCTGTGTAAAGTGCCCATTAATGGTAAGTGGTTAAATTTGGGGATAAATGGGGGGCGGGGCTCATGTTGGGGGGTGTCTGTCACCACTGCGCATGGAGCCACACCCACCATCCCCTGTGATGTCATCAGTTAGCAAAGCCTCATATTTTACCCTTTGTGAAATTGTGACGTCACAGCCCCTCCCACCATTTCACTCTGAACCAATCAGGTGTCAGCATTTCTTCTCTTCTGATTGGTTGTTGTTTTTCCTCACAGTGGTTGCTTTATCCGTCTGATCACGAACCGCCGCCTCATTTCATCGCTCATCTCCTCCTCATGACTGGTTGGGCTCTGTAGGATAGGGAGTTTCTGATTGGTCAGTCAGCCCCCAGGCTAGCCAATAAGAACAGAGTTAGAGAGTGTAGTGGAAGGTGTGTCCGCTGAGTCTCTGCAGAAATGTTCACGTCAGAGTCCTGGATGGTTATGTAAGGCCAGAGGTCCAGTTTCAGAACCGGTTTGCTCTGTTCCAGGACTCTGAACTCTGCTCTCTTCACACTGCAGCTCTAAGAACCTGGACCAGTCCTGGACCAGCACTCTGAGCCAGATATGGACCAGTACTTAGCCCACGTTGTGCTGGGTTTAGACCAGTTCTCTTGTTGTGCAGAACTGGATCTTGGTTGAGAAAGGGAACCGGGATTTAAACTTTTTTAAATTATTAATAGGCAGCAGTGTGAAAAGAAACCATCATCATTCTCTCTCCAGACATGTGGTTTGATGTCACGTGATGTTTGTGTGCCATTCATCTGTGTTGTCATGGCGACTGCTTAGCAGGCATGGATTTGGACCAGGTCTCAGTACTGGACGGGTTAGTTCTGGACAGACTCTGAATGGTTTTATTCTCTCTCACATCTGGATCAGACTTTTCTCAGACTGTGTGCTCTTTGATTTCCCCGTCATTGATTGCAATAACTTTCACCCGCATTTTCTCACGGTTTTGTAACATGACATCCATGACAGGGACCATGAGACAGTACATGAACTAACTACAGCACCTGCTTTGGGATTTGATGCATGTTCATTTGTTTCTGTTGCATTGGGTGTTTGTAAAAGTCGTACTTATACACGACCTCAGCCGCTGAAAATGAAACCAGATATTGGATCAAGTCCAATCTGAGCAGTACTGAAAATCATCTGGTTTAGTGATGGCTTGTGATACTGGTTTTCAGTATGTTCAGGGCCGATTAGCACAGACAGTTTGATGTGATGCTTAGTTTCCATAGAAAGACAGTTTTTGAATTAATAAATTAAAAAAATTTTACCAAACCATTGTTAAAAATCCTAAAATAGCCTTATTTCAGCTAGAGGCGTTCATATGCGGACATTGTGCAAGTTCTTCTTGCATTAGTGGGACGATATGCTTTTCTCCCAATTTGATTCATTGTGATTTTTTGGTGATTTGAATTGCGATTTTGCTGATTTTTGTGATTCTTAGTTAGTTTTTTTAACAGCAGACCAAGTTGTCTACCATTGTCCGCCTTGTGTTTAAGTTTTTTCCAGAGGTAAATACAGTATCATGTCATATTATTAGTCAGTCAAAGAAAAACATTTCGCCCTCTGCTGGAGAAAAACCGGGAACTTTCTTCATACCCACCTTACAAACATAGACTAAAATGAAGCATTTAAGTTTGACAAAAAAATAGATTTTTGAACAAAAATCCTGATTCTAAAATTTTTTTAAAAAATTGGTTTGATTCTTTTTTATCCGATTTTCCCACTCCTAATTAGTTGTGCGTGACCACTTTTTAAAGAATCCAGTTCAAGTTTATTTATATAACACAGTTAAAAATGTTCTAGCGATGTCATTTATGATGCAATTGAAACCCATACATAGTACTGACAGATAAGCAAGCTCAGCCCCCGAGAAATTCCCGGTAGCAGCTTGACCTGCACTGATTACGTAGCGAGGTCTTGGTTGGTGTGGTGAGCGTGGTGGAGTTTTAAATGGGGAACGAAGATCTCTGGCAAGCTGCTCCCACTGGTGGATCCAAATGGTGATCCAGATCAACACCAACATTTAATCGGTTCTTCCGTGTACCATTATCAACATTCCCTAAAAAATTCAATCCAAATCTGTTCAGTAATTTTTGAGTTATTTTGCTGACAAACACCGGTAATTACATAAATATATATGGGGCATTAAATGATAGATGGGAGGTCAGGTCTCATGAATTTGATTGTATTGGATTGTAACAGGAAAATAATGAACTGAATTGAACTATTTTATTTGAATTAGATTTTATTGTTATGGGAGTTTGACATTAATTGGGAATTAGAGCTATGTAAAACCTGAGTTGATGGTTTGAGTTATTGTAAACCTAAGCCATCTTTTACAGGACCTTTCAGCAGCATTTGACCACTGTTTTTTCTCTTTCATGTCCTACTGTTGGAGGCTGTTATTTACTAGGTTTTGGAAAAAGAGACATTCTTATACAACATTATGGAACTAAGAACGAGAATAAGAATGATCTGGACTGAGATTAACGGGTTCCAGAAAGAACAGAATGACTGAGCGTGAAGGATAACTTTCTGTTTTCCAACCTGGACCTTATTTCTGGGAGTTTATACGTGCATTTACTCACCGGTAAAGTTTCTGCATCACTTTGAGTCCTTTGGAAGATATTACGTTGAGTCGCCCTTCGGTGTTCATCCAGTAATAATGGCGGAGACGGGGCAGCCTCTATCAGACATTATGTGCAGTAAATCTCCTTGATTTCATCAATACTTTATCTAAAATGAACGAACAAACGAGTACTATTGTCCTGAGTCCAGATTTATCTTTTTGTTAGTTATCAGGGTTCTACACACTTTTCAGGGCCGCACATTCACGATGCGCTTCCATCGTACAGCTGAGAAGATCAGCTGCTACCCAGACAACAACAAAAACACAATTAGAGAAACTCTGAACTCACAGGACAATAGTGCTCATTCATTCCTTCATTCTACTTAAAGTATTGATGAAATGAAAGAGTTTTACAGCAGATAATGTCTGATAGAGGCTGCCCCGTCTCCACTATTTTACTGGACGTTCACCGAAGGGAGACTCAGTGTAATATCTTCCCAAGGAGTCAAAGTGATGCAGAAACTTTACCGGTGAGTAAATGCACGTATAAAGTCCTAGAAACAAGGTCCAGGTTGGAAAAAACAGAAAGTTCTCCTTTAAACAGCTGTTGGAGACCCATAGGTTGGTCTGACATTGATTCAGGCAGCAGGTGTCCTTTCAGGCTCTGGACCATCTGGAGGGGTTTCACTTTGAGAGATAGCCAGGTCACAATCAGGAGCTGGAGGTAAACCGAGTCAGATACAAGATGATTTATCAGCATAGAGACCCAGTCATCGCCCATCGTAGACATGAAGGGATGGTTTTATATTGATACTGTGGTGATGGATTGACTGACTGGATTATCAATAGTTCAGTCATAGAGAGGTTTGGTTTAAGATGGTGTTCCTTCACCCACGACGAGCTTACGGTACAGTTGGGTATCATCTGCATAGCAGTGGTGTTGCAGGCCATGATGGTGAATAACTAGAATCAAGGCTGCGGTGTTTGTAACCAGAGGCCCAGTTCTGAGCCCTGAGGGACTCCCAAACCTCCAAAGAAATGTGAAGGCTTCCAACCGGGTCCAACTTGCCTGAGACCTTCATTTAAAAGAGTTTCCGGAGTAGGAATCTGTTTCCATCAGGTCAGATAACCTCATCGTTGATCTTTGGGGGAATTTTTGAGGAAACTCATCCCAACAGTGAAGATGTTTAGAGTCTGTCCAGAACAAAGATTCATCAGAACATCTGAAGCGTTGGTGCTGCTTCATGATCCAGATCACATTCACAGCTTCTCAAAGAAGATCCGATTCGGTTCTGTTAAAGCTGACCTGGTTGTACTGCGGTCAGCCTGGTCCAGTCCGGCTTGACTCCACTACGTCTTTACTGCAGGAGCAGAGTGTCGGTCCTGCCTGGATCTCATCTATCCCCCTCTTTCCTGCTGTTCCTCTTCTAGATGACAGTCACACTATGACCAGTGAAACCAGTAGCCTGGTCCAGTCCCACTACAAGCAGCGGGAGTCGGAGCGCGAGGCGTTGCCCTACCAGACGGGACAGCTGCATCCAGCCATCCGAGTGGCCGACCTGCTGCAGCACATAACCCAGATGAAGTGTGCAGAGGGGTACGGCTTTAAGGAGGAGTACGAGGTGAGGAAGACCTGGAACCATCACACACTCAGTCTCATTTCCCTACAGCACCTTTACCACCATCAAACCCAGTCCATGACCGACAGCTGCAGAGTCAAACGCTGAAAACTTCACTTTTATTGTTCTCTCTTGCATCAGACAGACCGGATACCACTCTGGTTCTGGTTTCTACAAGTCCTCCCAGACCCTGATGGACGGCGTTCTTAGATCTGGACAGCCACATACTTGATACTTATTCGTATTCTAGATACCGTATACATGCCTTTTATTTCTAAGTAGTGCACGTTTAGAATATTCTGATTTTCGTTGTTTTTAAAATGCTGGTTTTGCACCAGCGGTCGTGTTTAGATGTTGGGGAGTTAAAGCAACTCTGGAGGAAATAAATGTCGTGACATTGCTGAAGCTTTTTGAAACGATGCCTGAGAGAATCAAACACAACGGTGGTCCAACAACACCTACGTTGTTTTTGGATGGGCTGTGTACCGTAACAATAAAGCCAAGTCTCTTCAATCTGGAACTGGCTGTAGATCAGGAACTAGAACCACCAGAGTCAGGAACAGTTCTTCCACCAAAGAACTGTTTAGTTTATGGCTGGCTGATGCAAAACCGGATCTTGGTCAGACCACTTAGCTCTGGTGCCGAAACTGAAACCAGCACAGTGAAGGACTTCCCATCCAGACCCGTCATGCACTCTGTTTGACAAACACAACCTGTGGATCGGATCTGATGGTCCCAACTACAGTTGCTACAATGTCCTTTTCAGCTCTTTACAAGTTTTTAGGTGTGGATTCGATTTAAATTGTGATTCTTCAATATTGCTGATTTTTTTAATTTTTTAGGTTTTTTTTAATGTGATGTCCAGGTTGTCCAGGTGGTCCACCGCTCTCCACCTTCTGTTTCAGTCTTTTTCCAGAAATAGATAGAACATCATGTCATAAAACATTTCGCCCTCTGCTGGAGAAAAGTGGTAACGTTTTTACACCCAGCTCATAAACTAAATATGGACTTAATTTTGACCAAAGCATTAAATTTGAGTCTTGTGTC
>JALJCO010000547.1:12500-30000 GCA_023101725.1 Atherinomorus stipes | reverse complement strand
TTATCCATGACTGTGATTCGCTATGTAAACATGACTGTGATTGGTTATATATACATGACTGTGATTGGTTATCCATGACTGTGATTGGTTATCCATGAATGTGATTGGTTATGTATACATGACTGTGATTGGTTATCCATGACTGTGATTGGCTATGTAAACATGACTGTGATTGGTTAAATATCCATGACTGTGATTGGTTATATATCCATGACTGTGATTGGTTATCCATGACTGTGATTGGTTATCCATGACTGTGATTGATTATGTATACATGACTGTGATTGGTTATCCATGACTGTGATTGGTTATATATACATGACTGTGATTGGTTTTCCATAACTGTGATTGGTTATGTATACATGACTGTGATTTTGTTATATATCCATGACTGTGATTGGTTATGTATACATGACTGTGATTGGTTAAATATCCATGACTGTGATTAGTTATATATACATGACTGTGATTGGTTTTCCATGACTGTGATCGGTTATGTATCCATGACTGTGATTGGTTATGTATACATGACTGTGATTGATTATCCATGACTGTGATTGGTTATCCATGACTGTGATTTTGTTATGTATACATGACTGTGATTGGTTATCCATGACTGTGATTGGCTATGTAAACATGACTGTGATTGGTTACATATACATGACTGTGATTGGTTACATATACATGACTGTGATTGGTTTTCGATGACTGTGATTGATTATCCATGACTGTGATTTTGTTATATATCCATGACTGTGATTGGTTATATATCCATGACTGTGATTGGTTATATATACATGACTGTGATTGGCTATGTATACATGACTGTGATTGGTTATATATCCATGACTGTGATTGGTTATATATACATGACTGTGATTGGCTATGTATACATGACTGTGATTGGTTATATATCCATGACTGTGATTGGTTATATATACATGACTGTGATTGGCTATGTATACATGACTCTGAATGGTTATATATACATGACTGTGATTGGCTATGTATACATGACTGTGATTGGTTAAAAATCCATGACTGTGATTGGTTTTCGATGACTGTGATTGGTTATCCATGACTGTGATTTTGTTATATATCCCTGACTGTGATTGGTTATATATACATGACTGTGATTTGTTTTCCATGACTGTGATCGGTTATGCATACATGACTGTGATTTGTTTTCCATGACTGTGATTGGTTATATATACATGACTGATTGATTATCCATGACTGTGATTGGTTATATATACATGACTGTGATTTGTTTTCCATGACTGTGATTGGTTATGTATACATGACTGTGATTTGTTTTCCATGACTGTGATTGGTTATATATACATGACTGATTGATTATCCATGACTGTGATTGGTTATATATACATGACTGTGATTGGTTATAAATACATGACTGTGATTGGTTTTCCATGACTGTGATTGGTTATTTATACATGACTGTGATTGATTATCCATGACGGTTATTGGTTATATATACATGACTGTGATTGGTTATAAATACATGACCGTGATTGGTTTTCCATGACTGTGATTGGTTATGTATCCATGACTGTGATTGGTTATAAATACATGACTGTGATTGGTTTTCCATGACTGTGATTGGTTATATATACATGACTGTGATTGGTTATATATACATGACTGTGATTGGTTATATATCCATGACTGTGATTGGTTATGTATTCATGACTGTGATTGGTTATCCATGACTGTGATTGGTTAAATGTCCATAACTGTGATTGGTTATTCATGACTGTGATTGGTTATATATCCATGACTGTGATTGGTTAAATGTCCATAACTGTGATTGGTTATCCATGACTGTGATTGGTTATGTATCCATGACTGTGATTGGTTATAAATACATGACTGTGATTGGTTTTCCATGACTGTGATTGGTTATATATACATGACTGTGATTGGTTATATATACATGACTGTGATTGGTTATATATACATGACTGTGATTGGTTATATATCCATGACTGTGATTGGTTATATATCCATGACTGTGATTGGTTAAATGTCCATAACTGTGATTGGTTATCCATGACTGTGATTGGTTATGTATCCATGACTGTGATTGGTTATATATACATGACTGTGATTGCTTATATATACATGACTGTGATTGGTTATATATACATGACTGTGATTGGTTATCCATGACTGTGATTGGTTATGTATTCATGACTGTGATTGGTTATCCATGACTGTGATTGGTTAAATGTCCATAACTGTGATTGGTTATCCATGACTGTGATTGGTTATATATCCATGACTGTGATTGGTTATATATCCATAACTGTGATCGGTTATGTATCCATGACTGTGATCGGTTATGTATCCATGACTGTGATTGGTTATCCATACTGTGATCGGTTATGTATCCATACTGTGATTGGTTATGTATCCGTAACTGTGATCGGTTATGCATCCATACTTATCGGTATGTATCCATACTTATTGTTATGTATCCATACTTATTGTATGTATCCATACTTACGGATGTATCCGTGACTTACGGATATATCCATACTACGGATGTATCCATACTTATGATGTATCCATACTTACGGATTATCCATACTTATGATTATCCATACTTATGATGTATCCATGACTTGATCGGATGTATCCATGACTTGATCGGTTATGCATCCATGACTGTGATCGGTTATGTATCCATGACTGTGATTGGTTATCCATGACTGTGATCGGTTATGTATCCATGACTGTGATTGGTTATGTATCCGTAACTGTGATCGGTTATGCATCCATGACTGTGATCGGTTATGTATCCATGACTGTGATTGGTTATGTATCCATGACTGTGATTGGTTATGTATCCATGACTGTGATCGGTTATGTATCCGTGACTGTGATCGGTTATATATCCATGACTGTGATCGGTTATGTATCCATGACTGTGATTGGTTATGTATCCATGACTGTGATCGGTTATGTATCCGTGACTGTGATCGGTTATATATCCATGACTGTGATTGGTTATGTATCCATGACTGTGATCGGTTATGCATCCATGACTGTGATTGGTTATGAATCCATGACTGTGATCGGTTATGTATCCATGACTGTGATTGCTTATGTATCCATGACTGTGATCGGTTATGTATCCGTGACTGTGATCGGTTATGCATCCATGACTGTGATCGGTTATGTATCCATGACTGTGATCGGTTATGTATCCGTGACTGTGATCGGTTATGCATCCATGACTGTGATCGGTTATGTATCCGTGACTGTGATCGGTTATGCATCCATGACTGTGATCGGTTATGCATCCATCACTGTGATCGGTTATGCATCCATGACTGTGATCGGTTATGTATCCATGAGTGTGATTGGTTATGTATCCATGACTGTGATTGGTTATGTATCCATGAGTGTGATTGGTTATGTATCCATGACTGTGATTGGTTATGTATCCATGACTGTGATCGGTTATGTATCCTTGACTGTGATTGGTTATGCATCCATGATCTGTGATTGGTTATGTATCCATGAGTGTGATTGGTTATGTATCCATGACTGTGATTGGTTATGTATCCATGACTGTGATCGGTTATGCATCCATGATCTGTGATTGGTTATGTATCCATGACTGTGATCGGTTATGTATCCATGACTGTGATCGGTTATGCATCCATGACTGTGATTGGTTATGTATCCATGACTGTGATCGGTTATGCATCCATGATCTGTGATTGGTTATGTATCCATGACTGTGATCGGTTATGTATCCATGACTGTGATCGGTTATGCATCCATGACTGTGATTGGTTATGTATCCATGACTGTGATCGGTTATGCATCCATGATCTGTGATTGGTTATGTATCCATGACTGTGATTGGTTATGTATCCATGACTGTGATCGGTTATGCATCCATGATCTGTGATTGGTTATGTATCCATGACTGTGATCGGTTATGTATCCATGACTGTGATCGGTTATGCATCCATGACTGTGATTGGTTATGCATCCATGACTGTGATTGGTTATGCATCCATGACTGTGATTGGTTATGTATCCATGATCTGTGATTGGTTATGTATCCATGACTGTGATCGGTTATCCATGACTGTGATTGGTTCGGTCAGCTGTATGTTCCTGCCTTTTGTGTGTGGGTGTGAACACGCAGCGAGTCCACCTGGACTCATGAGAAGTGAAAAATGAAATGAGTCAGATGTTTGTGGCTTTAATCTGATGACTGTTATCTCCCTGATCCCCTCCATGCTTCTCCTTTACTAATTAATCTGATCGGACAGCTTAACGAGGTAAGGCGCCTTCTTGGTGTTCAGATTCTTCACGTTCTGTGTTTTATTTTTTCTGTCAACTCTCTCTCAGGACTAGTCGTAGCAACACCAGCACCATTAGCACTGCTCTGAATGTCTAACTGATGTCAGTTTAGATTCACCTGCTGCAGTTTCTGCCTGTTTGTGTGTCAGAATTGCATCCTGTCTCCGTGGTAACCATTCCCTGCATCCCTGAGGGGGGAAAAAGAAAAACATACTCCAGCAGTTTTATGACATTTCTCAGAGTTTGTCATTCGGTGGAGGCCTCCACCAGAGAAACTTCAGCATCCTCACCGCTCTGATTCCAGCGGCTTCGTTCATCCTCAGATGAGCCGTTGCAGCTCCTGTCTCTTTAAGGCCCCTCTTTTCTCTGATTGGCCAGTTTCAAAAACCTTCAGCTTGATTTAAAACACCTGAAAAATGGAGGACGAATAGAAGGAAAAGAAGAGGAAAGGTGTCTGTGTGAGGGTCTAGGTCAGGGTTACTCAATAGAGATGTCCGAGGTCATCAGCCTACCGATACAACCTGAAAATATCAGTATCACATTTTTTTGACCGATATTTTAGCAAACGAAATATTTGCGAGATCTTGTCCACGAGTAGCGTCCCAGTAAAAGTACCTGTTATCCTGAAAGAACTTCATTTCCCAGCATTCCTTTCAGAGTCATGTCACTACGGTGCAGCTGCTGCTGCTACAGACTGACTTGATAATACCTGCTAGTATCTGATATATGGTAGTATCTAATACCTGCTAGTATCTGATATATGGTAGTATCTAATACCTGCTAGTATCTGATATATGGTAGTATCTAATACCTGCTAGTATCTGATATATGGTAGTATCTAATACCTGCTAGTATCTGATATATGGTAGTACCTAATACCTGCTAGTATCTGATATATGGTAGTACCTAATACCTGCTAGTATCTGATATATGGTAGTATCTAATACCTGCTAGTATCTGATATATGGTAGTATCTAATACCTGCTAGTATCTGATATATGGTAGTATCTAATACCTGCTAGTATCTGATATATGGTAGTATCTAATACCTGCTAGTATCTGATATATGGTAGTACCTAATACCTGCTAGTATCTGATATATGGTAGTACCTAATACCTGCTAGTATCTGATATATGGTAGTATCTAATACCTGCTAGTATCTGATATATGGTAGTATCTAATACCTGCTAGTATCTGATATATGGTAGTATCTAATACCTGCTAGTATCTGATATATGGTAGTACCTAATACCTGCTAGTATCTGATATATGGTAGTATCTAATACCTGCTAGTATCTGATATATGGTAGTATCTAATACCTGCTAGTATCTGATATTTGGTAGTATCTAATATATGGTAGTATCTAATATATGGTAGTATCTAATACCTGCTAGTATCTGATATATGGTAGTATCTGATATATGGTAGTATCTAATACCTGCTAGTATCTGATATATGGTAGTATCTGATACCTGCTAGTATCTGATATATGGTAGTATCTGATATATGGTTGTATTATACCTGGTAGTATCTAATATATTTATCTAATACCTGCTAGTATCTGATATATGGTAGTATCTAATATATGGTATGAGTATCTAATACCTGCTAGTATCTGATATATGGTAGTATCTGGTACCTGCTAGTATCTGATATATGGTAGTATCTGATATATGGTAGTATCTGATACCTGCTAGTATCTGATATATGGTAGTATCTGATACCTGCTAGTATCTGATATATGGTAGTATCTGATACCTGCTAGTATCTGATATATGGTAGTATCTAATACCTGCTAGTATCTGATATATGGTAGTATCTAATACCTGCTAGTATCTGATATATGGTGGTATCTGATATATGGTAGTATCTAATACCTGCTAGTATCTGATATATGGTAGTATCTAATACCTGCTAGTATCTGATATATGGTAGTATCTGATATATGGTAGTATCTAATACCTGCTAGTATCTGATATATGGTAGTATCTGATACCTGCTAGTATCTGATATATGGTAGTATATGTTACCTGCTAGTATCTGATATATGGTAGTATCTAATATATGGTAGTATCTAATACCTGCTAGTATCTGATATATGGTAGTATATGATACCTGCTAGTATCTAATACCTGCTAGTATCTGATACCTGCTAGCATCTGATATATGGTAGTATCTGATACCTGCTAGTATCTGATATATGGTAGTATCTAATACCTGCTAGTATCTGATATATGGTAGTATCTGATACCTGCTAGTATCTGATATATGGTAGTATCTGATACATGGTAGTATCTAATACCTGCTAGTATCTGATATATGGTAGTATCTGATACCTGCTAGTATCTGATATATGGTAGTATCTGATACATGGTAGTATCTAATACCTGCTAGTATCTGATATATGGTAGTATCTGATATATGGTAGTATCTAATACCTGCTAGTATCTGATATATGGTAGTATCTGATACCTGCTAGTATCTGATATATGGTAGTATCTGATACATGGTAGTATCTAATACCTGCTAGTATCTGATATATGGTAGTATCTGATATATGGTAGTATCTAATACCTGCTAGTATCTGATATATGGTAGTATCTAATACCTGCTAGTATCTATTATATGGTAGTATCTAATACCTGCTAGTATCTGATATATGGTAGTATCTAATACCTGCTAGTATCTGATATATGGTAGTATCTGATATATTGTAGTATCTGATACCTACTAGTATCTGATATATGGTAGTATCTAATACCTTTTAGTATCTGATATATGGTAGTATCTAATACCTGCTAGTATCCGATATATGGAAGTATCTGATACCTACTAGTATCTGATATATGGTAGTATCTAATACCTTCTAGTATCTGATATATGGTAGTATCTAATACCTGCTAGTATCTGATATATGGTAGTATCTGATACCTACTAGTATCTGATATATGGTAGTATCTAATACCTGCTAGTATCTGATATATGGTAGTATCTGATACCTACTAGTATCTGATATATGGTATTATATAATACCTTCTAGTATCTGATATATGGTAGTATCTAATACCTGCTAGTATCTGATACCTGCTAGTATCTGATATATGGTAGTATCTAATACCTTCTAGTATCTGATATATGGTAGTATCTGATACCTTCTAGTATCTGATATGTGGTAGTATCTAATACCTGCTAGTATCTGATATATGGTAGTATTTACTAACTGCTAGTATCTGATATATGGTAGTATCTAATACCTGCTAGTATCTGATATATGGTAGTATCTAATGCCTGATAGTATCTGATATATAGTAGTATCTGATACCTGCTAGCATCTGATATATGCTAGTATCTAATACCTGCTAGTATCTGATATATGGTAGTATCTGATACCTTCTAGTATCTGATATATGGTAGTATCTAGTATCTGATAAATGGTAGTATCTGATACCTGCTAGTACCTGATATATGGTAGTATCTAATACCTGCTAGTATCTGATATATGGTAGTATCTAATACCTGCTAGTATCTGATATATGGTAGTATCTGATACCTTCTAGTATCTGATATATGGTAGTATCTAATACCTTCTAGTATCTGATAAATGGTAGTATCTGATACCTGCTAGTATCTGATATATGGTAGTATCTAATACCTGCTAGTATCTGATAAATGGTAGTATCTAATACCTGCTAGTATCTGATAAATGGTAGTATCTGATACCTGCTAGTATCTGATATTTGGTAGCATCTAATACCTGCTAGTATCTGATAAATGGTAGTATCTGATACCTGCTAGTATCTGATAAATGGTACTATCTGATACCTGCTAGTATCTGATATATGGTAGTATCTAATACCTGCTAGTATCTGATATATGGTAGTATCTAATACCTTCTAGTATCTGATAAATGGTAGTATCTGATACCTGCTAGTACCTGATATATGGTAGTATCTCATACCTTCTAGTATCTGATAAATGGTAGTATCTGATACCTGCTAGTATCTGATAAATGGTACTATCTAATACCTAGTAGTATCGGATATATGGTAGTATCTAATGGTAGTATGTGATATATGGTAGTATTTAATACCTTCGAGTATCGGATATATGGTAGTCTCTAATGGTAGTATCTGATATATGGTAGTATTTTATACCTGCTAGTACCTGATATGAAATGACATGAAAAATACCTTTTTTGATTTGAGAAGGGAAATTCAGCAACGTAAAAGCATTAGCTAGTAGTATCTATAATGTTTACCATCGTGTAGTAACACGTCTGTAAAAGTAGTTCCAGGGTGACGTTTACCATCGTGTAGTAACACGTCTGTAAAAAGTAGTTCCAGGGTGACGTTTACCATCGTGTAGTAACACGTCTGTAAAAAGTAGTTCCAGGGTGATGGTTACCATCGTGTAGTAACACGTCTGTAAAAAGTAGTTCCAGGGTGATGTTTACCATCGTGTAGTAACACGTCTGTAAAAAGTAGTTCCAGGGTGACGTTTACCATCGTGTAGTATCACGTCTGTAAAAAGTAGTTCCAGGGTGACGTTTACCATCGTGTAGTAACACGTCTGTAAAAGTAGTTCCAGGGTGACGTTTACCATCGTGTAGTAACACGACTGTCAAAAGTAGTTCCAGGGTGATGGTTACCACCGTGTAGTAACACGTCTGTAAAAAGTAGTTCCAGGGTGATGTTTACCATCGTGTAGTAACACGTCTGTAAAAAGTAGTTCCAGGGTGACGTTTACCATCGTGTAGTAACACGTCTGTAAAAAGTAGTTCCAGGGTGATGTTTACCATCGTGTAGTAACACGTCTGTAAAAAGTAGTTCCAGGGTGATGTTTACCATCGTGTAGTAACACGTCTGTAAAAAGTAGTTCCAGGGTGACGTTTACCATCGTGTAGTAACACGTCTGTAAAAAGTAGTTCCAGGGTGACGTTTACCATCGTGTAGTAACACGTCTGTAAAAAGTAGTTCCAGGGTGACGTTTACCATCGTGTAGTAACACGTCTGTAAAAAGTAGTTCCAGGGTGACGTTTACCATCGTGTAGTAACACGTCTGTAAAAAGTAGTTCCAGGGTGATGTTTACCATCGTGTAGTAACACGTCTGTAAAAAGTAGTTCCAGGGTGACGTTTACCATCGTGTAGTAACACGTCTGTGAAAAAATAGTTCCAGGGTGATGTTTACCATCGTGACTCGTGCTAAAAAGTGTTTACCATCGTGTAGTAACACGTCTGTAAAAGTAGTTCCAGGGTGATGTTTACCATCATGTAGTAACACGTCTGTAAAAAGTAGTTCCAGGGTGATGTTTACCATCATGTAGTAACACGTCTGTAAAAAGTAGTTCCAGGGTGATGTTTACCATCGTGTAGTAACACGTCTGTAAAAGTAGTTCCAGGGTGATGTTTACCATCGTGTAGTAACACGTCTGTAAAAAGTAGTTCCAGGGTGATGTTTACCATCGTGTAGTAACACGTCTGTGAAAGTAGTTCCAGGGTGATGTTTACCATCGTGTAGTAACACGTCTGTAAACATCTGGAAAATGAGGCGACCGGTTTGTGGAGTTTAGGAGCGGCATCTCGTCCCATTCTGGGTCACGTCGTCCGTGTTTAAAGCATTTTTGCCTGAAGACTTTAAGTTCACTCCCGCCCAGGTTTGACCTTTGGCCTTTTCCTGAGCGCACAGAGATTCCCCCTGATTCCTGGAACCCTTTGATGATGGTGTGCACTGAAGAGCCGGGATGTCAAACCCGTTTTATTTCAGGGCCACAAACGGCACATTCTGACCTTTAGTGGGTCAGACTACTAAAAAATACAGCACAATAACCCAAAAATAAATAAAATTCCAATTTTCCTTTGTTTTAGTCCAGAGAAGGACATCATCACCGTCATCAACATGTTCACATTTAATGAATTATCCTTTTGGAAAGTTATTATAAAGGACCTGAAATTTCTGGAGACATAAATACTGTTTAAAAAATGTTGCACGTTTCCTGCTTTTTTCATACATCCTTTTAATTTATTTGCATTTGTGTTATATGTTTAAATACCGTATATTCATATATAAACATTTATATTTATTCTTTTTTTTATTTTTAATGTGCAAAATTTATTTATAAAATATTTTGATGTTGTTTTTAAGAAAAATAAAATTTCACAATTTTGTGACACATTTTATGCATTATTGAAACCTTTTTCTTTATTACATATTGATATTTCAAATTTTCATTTATTTTGTTCCTTTTTGTTCATTGTCCATATTTACTCATTAAAACTTGATTGTAATAAATCTACAAAATGACCATAAATTTAATCCCAGGTATCTGAAAGGGGAAAATCCAGCTCGTCCATATTATTATCAGAGTAGCTTTTCAGGATATAAACGTTATTCTAAATAAGTACATTTCCACACATATGTAGTAATCTTGACCACCTGAACTGAACTCGTCAGAAAGACGGAACCAGTTCTCCTCCTGCCTTTGAAATATTTGACATTTAAACATAAAAATAAAGCCTCACGTGGACGAAGCAGGACTTTCTGTTCATATAATTATAAAACTGAAATTAAAATCTATGTAATTTTCACATTTTCCAAATTTATGAGACCTGATGGGACCTTCCAGAGGGCCGATTTTCGCCCCCGGACCGTACGTTTGACACCCTGCTGTAGATGGCGGGATCTTCTTCGTAATTGCAAATTTTTTTTGAACGTTTTTCTGAACTTGTTCAACTTTTATGTCCAGTTTGTGTCAGATTATGAACCTCCGTCCATCTGAGACTCTGGGATGCTCCTCCTTTACTGACCTGTTGATAATTACCGTAATTATCCGTCAGACGCTCCCGTTTTTTATCGGTTTATGAGATTTATAGATCCTTGTTTTCCTGTTTTATTCATATTTTACATTTTGGGAGTACCGAGTACTTTCATGTCGCTCCGACTGCGGTTTGTGGCGAATATTCGAGTCATGACCTGCAAACTTTTCAGTGACAGCAGAGGAATGGATGCCTGAAGCAGCCTGTAGTTATACACACACACATACACACACACATGCACACACACATGCACACACACACACACGCACACACACACACATGCACACACACACATGCACACACTCTGCCAGCAGTCATTAGTTCATTCCTTCCTTCCATTCTTTTCTCTGTTTTATTTTTTCCTCCCTTTGTACCTCGTTGTCAGTCATGCGGAGCTGTGTGTGTGTGTGTGTGTGTGTGTGCTTGCATGTGTGTGTGTGTGTGTGTGCTTGCATGTGTGTGTGTGTGTGTGTGTGTGTGTGTGTGTGTGTGTGTGTGTGTGCTTGCATGTGTGTGTGTGTGTGTGTGCTTGCATGTGTGTGTGTGTGTGTGTGTGTGTGTGTGTGTGATGTCATTCACACGGTTTGATGGATGTCTGGAGCTGTTAGATTGCTGTCACACACACACGTGTCTGCCGGCATTTTAATGAGCGACCCGGGAACCTGCTGCGGATCAAAGTGTGACACACACACACACACACACACAGAGACAACACGACTACAAAGATGGAGACGGAGCAGAAACACACAAAGCGAGCGCCACCCTGTCAGCCGCCGCCGTGTGATGTCATATGAAAGCTGGTGGACGTGTTGTTTCCTCCTCAGACGAGGAGTCGAAACTCATGGAAACACAACCATCGGTGTGTGCGTGTGCATGTGCGTGCGTGTGTGTGTGTGTGTGTGTGTGTGCATGTGCATGTGTGTGTGCATGCGTGTGTGTGTGTGTGTGTGTGTTTTCGCCGCGGGCTGCTCCCTGAGCCGTCTCCTCGTAATTGGACTTAATCATGTGTTGTGTCCATGAAGGCGGGCGGAGAGCAGCGAATCAAACGCACCCTCTGCATTATTGATCAGACTGACTTCTCTGTGTCCTCAGAGCTTCTTCGAGGGACAGTCCGCTCCGTGGGACTCGGCCAAGAAAGACGAGAACCGCATGAAGAATCGCTACGGCAACATCATCGCCTGTACGTACACACACACGGAGCACCTGGAGGAACCTGCAGACCTGGTCCGGACCGGGTTAGACCTGCAGACCTGCTCCGGACCGGGTTAGACCTGCAGACCTGGTCCAGAATGGGTTAGACCTGCAGACCTGGTCCGGACCGGGTTAGACCTGCAGGCCTGGTCCGGACCGGGTTAGACCAGCAGACCTGGTCCAGACCGGGTTAGACCTGCAGGCCTGGTCCGGACCGGGTTAGACCTGCAGGCCTGGTCCAGACCGGGTTAGACCTGCAGGCCTGGTCCGGACCGGGTTAGACCTGCAGGCCTGGTCCAGAATGGGTTAGACCTGCAGACCTGGTCCGGACCGGGTTAGACCTGCAGGCCTGGTCCGGACCGGGTTAGACCTGCAGACCTGGTCCGGACCGGGTTAGACCAGCAGACCTGGTCCAGAATGGGTTAGACCTGCAGACCTGGTCCGGACCGGGTTAGACCTGCAGGCCTGGTCCGGACCGGGTTAGACCTGCAGGCCTGGTCCGGACCGGGTTAGACCAGCAGACCTGGTCCAGACCGGGTTTGACCTGCAGGCCTGGTCCGGACCGGGTTAGACCTGCAGACCTGGTCCAGACCGCAGACCGATCTGTCCAGACCGGCTGCTGGCCGATCTGATGACCGGTTTCTGCGGCTCGACAGGTGAGCTGCTTCAGTCTTCAGGTTTGGGTGTTTACACAGCAGGAAAAAAAGTATAAGTAACGAACACATACAAAGAAATCCTACATTTCTGTCCATGAATGAAGTTATGTGTAATATAGTGAAACAGGGAATAAGTATTGAACACATGAAGAAATGGAGACAAAAAGATGTGAAAGCCAAGAAAGCAGCTGGAGTCTGTCAGTATTTAGAAAGTAATCCTGTCCTCTATCAGAGCAAAGTAATATCAGCTGCTTTCGTCCTGATTGATGCCTTTAAAAAGGTTTCTCATCACCAAGGTGTCAGACAAGAAGCATTGCATGATGGGTAAAAGCAAAGAGCAGCCTTCTTATTGCAAACACACTGAAGGCATTGGTTCCAGGTGCATTTGTAAACTTGTGAAAGTTCCCGTGAGCACCATTGGGACCATCATCCGGAAGTGGAAAGAACACGGCATGGTCATAAAGCGGCCACGGCCAGGTGCTCCTCACAAGATTTCAGACAGAGGAGTCAGAACAATCATCAGAAAGCTTCTCCAACAGCCCAGGACCACTCGTGGAGAGCTTCAGAAAGACCTGGAACCAGCAGCTACAGTTGTTTCAGAGAAAACAAGAAGGAATGCACTCAACCGCCATGGCCTTCATGCACGCACACCACGCAAGACTCCATTTCTGAAGAAGAAGCAGGTTGATGCTGGTTTGAAGTTTGCAACACAACATCTGGACAAACCCATGACGTTCTGGAAAACATAGTCTGGTCAGATGAGACCAGAACTGAACTCTGCAGATGTCATAAGACACAACATGTTTGGAGGAGAAACGGCACCAAAAACACCATAGCAACAGTGAAGTTTGGAGGTGGGAACATCATGGTGGGGGCTGTTTTTCAGCATGTGGTACTGGCAGACTTCATATGATTGAAGGAAAAATGAATGGAGGAAAGTAGAGAGACATTCTGGACCAGAATCTGCTGAAGATGAAAAGAGGCTGGATCTTTCAGCAAGACGACCGTCCCACCACACAGCCAAGAAACACTCACCTGCTTTAAGGAGAAGAAGATAAAGCTGCTAGAACGGACCAGAAACACTCACCTGCTTTAAGAAGAAGAAGATAAAGCTGCTAGAACGGACCAGAAACACTCACCTGCTTTAAGAAGAAGAAGATAAAGCTGCTAGAACGGACCAGAAACACTCACCTGCTTTAAGAAGAAGAAGATAAAGCTGCTAGAACGGACCAGAAACGCTCACCTGCTTTAAGAAGAAGAAGATAAAGCTGCTAGAACGGACCAGAAACACTCACCTGCTTTAAGAAGAAGAAGATAAAGCTGCTAGAACGGACCAGAAACGCTCACCTGCTTTAAGAAGAAGAAGATAAAGCTGCTAGAACGGACCAGAAACGCTCACCTGCTTTAAGAAGAAGAAGATAAAGCTGCTAGAACGGACCAGAAACGCTCACCTGCTTTAAGAAGAAGAAGATAAAGCTGCTAGAACGGACCAGAAACACTCACCTGCTTTAAGAAGAAGAAGATAAAGCTGCTAGAACGGACCAGAAACGCTCACCTGCTTTAAGAAGAAGAAGATAAAGCTGCTAGAACGGACCAGAAACGCTCACCTGCTTTAAGAAGAAGAAGATAAAGCTGCTAGAACAGACCAGAAACACTCACCTGCTTTAAGAAGAAGAAGATAAAGCTGCTAGAACGGACCAGAAACACTCACCTGCTTTAAGAAGAAGAAGATAAAGCTGCTAGAACGGACCAGAAACGCTCACCTGCTTTAAGAAGAAGAAGATAAAGCTGCTAGAACGGACCAGAAACACTCACCTGCTTTAAGAAGAAGAAGATAAAGCTGCTAGAAACGGACCAGAAACACTCACCTGCTTTAAGAAGAAGAAGATAAAGCTGCTAGAACGGACCAGAAACACTCACCTGCTTTAAGAAGAAGAAGATAAAGCTGCTAGAACGGACCAGAAACGCTCACCTGCTTTAAGAAGAAGAAGATAAAGCTGCTAGAACGGACCAGAAACGCTCACCTGCTTTAAGAAGAAGAAGATAAAGCTGCTAGAACGGACCAGAAACGCTCACCTGCTTTAAGAAGAAGAAGATAAAGCTGCTAGAACGGACCAGAAACGCTCACCTGCTTTAAGAAGAAGAAGATAAAGCTGCTAGAACGGACCAGAAACGCTCACCTGCTTTAAGAAGAAGAAGATAAAGCTGCTAGAACGGACCAGAAACGCTCACCTGCTTTAAGAAGAAGAAGATAAAGCTGCTAGAACGGACCAGAAACGCTCACCTGCTTTAAGAAGAAGATAAAGCTGCTAGAACGGACCAGAAACACTCACCTGCTTTAAGAAGAAGAAGATAAAGCTGCTAGAACGGACCAGAAACACTCACCTGCTTTAAGAAGAAGATAAAGCTGCTAGAACGGACCAGAAACACTCACCTGCTTTAAGAAGAAGAAGATAAAGCTGCTAGAACGGACCAGAAACACTCACCTGCTTTAAGAAGAAGATAAAGCGATAAAGCTGCTAGAACGGACCAGAAACGCTCACCTGCTTTAAGAAGAAGAAGATAAAGCTGCTAGAACGGACCAGAAACACTCACCTGCTTTAAGAAGAAGAAGATAAAGCTGCTAGAACGGACCAGAAACACTCACCTGCTTTAAGAAGAAGAAGATAAAGCTGCTAGAACGGACCAGAAACACTCACCTGCTTTAAGAAGAAGAAGATAAAGCTGCTAGAACGGACCAGAAACACTCACCTGCTTTAAGAAGAAGAAGATAAAGCTGCTAGAACGGACCAGAAACGCTCACCTGCTTTAAGAAGAAGAAGATAAAGCTGCTAGAACGGACCAGAAACGCTCACCTGCTTTAAGAAGAAGAAGATAAAGCTGCTAGAACGGACCAGAAACGCTCACCTGCTTTAAGAAGAAGAAGATAAAGCTGCTAGAACGGACCAGAAACACTCACCTGCTTTAAGAAGAAGAAGATAAAGCTGCTAGAACGGACCAGAAACGCTCACCTGCTTTAAGAAGAAGAAGATAAAGCTGCTAGAACGGACCAGAAACACTCACCTGCTTTAAGAAGAAGAAGATAAAGCTGCTAGAACGGACCAGAAACACTCACCTGCTTTAAGAAGAAGAAGATAAAGCTGCTAGAACGGACCAGAAACGCTCACCTGCTTTAAGAAGAAGAAGATAAAGCTGCTAGAACGGACCAGAAACACTCACCTGCTTTAAGAAGAAGAAGATAAAGCTGCTAGAACGGACCAGAAACACTCACCTGCTTTAAGAAGAAGAAGATAAAGCTGCTAGAACGGACCAGAAACGCTCACCTGCTTTAAGAAGAAGAAGATAAAGCTGCTAGAACGGACCAGAAACACTCACCTGCTTTAAGAAGAAGATAAAGCTGCTAGAACGGACCAGAAACACTCACCTGCTTTAAGAAGAAGAAGATAAAGCTGCTAGAACGGACCAGAAACACTCACCTGCTTTAAGAAGAAGAAGATAAAGCTGCTAGAACGGACCAGAAACACTCACCTGCTTTAAGAAGAAGAAGATAAAGCTGCTAGAACGGACCAGAAACACTCACCTGCTTTAAGAAGAAGAAGATAAAGCTGCTAGAACGGACCAGAAACACTCACCTGCTTTAAGAAGAAGAAGATAAAGCTGCTAGAACGGACCAGAAACGCTCACCTGCTTTAAGAAGAAGAAGATAAAGCTGCTAGAACGGACCAGAAACACTCACCTGCTTTAAGAAGAAGATAAAGCTGCTAGAACGGACCAGAAACGCTCACCTGCTTTAAGAAGAAGAAGATAAAGCTGCTAGAACGGACCAGAAACGCTCACCTGCTTTAAGAAGAAGAAGATAAAGCTGCTAGAACGGACCAGAAACGCTCACCTGCTTTAAGAAGAAGAAGATAAAGCTGCTAGAACGGACCAGAAACACTCACCTGCTTTAAGAAGAAGAAGATAAAGCTGCTAGAACGGACCAGAAACACTCACCTGCTTTAAGAAGAAGAAGATAAAGCTGCTAGAACGGACCAGAAACACTCACCTGCTTTAAGAAGAAGAAGATAAAGCTGCTAGAACGGACCAGAAACACTCACCTGCTTTAAGAAGAAGAAGATAAAGCTGCTAGAACGGACCAGAAACACTCACCTGCTTTAAGAAGAAGAAGATAAAGCTGCTAGAACGGACCAGAAACGCTCACCTGCTTTAAGAAGAAGAAGATAAAGCTGCTAGAACGGACCTGTCAATCACCCGACCCGAAAGAACTGAAGATCCGAGTTGACAGAAGAGACCCGGAACCTTGAAGATCTGAAGGCAGTTTGTGGAAAAATGGACCAAAATCACACCTGAGCAACGTTTTCCACTGGTTTCTCCATACAGGAGGCGTCTGGATGCTGGAACCACCAACAAAGGTTTTTACACGTAGTAGGAAATAAATTTCAGTAAGTATTCAATACTTATTCCCTGTTTCACTATATTACACATAACTTCATT
>JALJCO010000547.1:0-7500 GCA_023101725.1 Atherinomorus stipes | reverse complement strand
TTTCATGGCTGCCTCATATTTTGCGTAGCCACTAGAGGCAGCATGTTTGGGCGTCTCCATCCGTGTCCCCCCACCAGGTCCCGGATGGAGACGCTGGTTTTAAGGATCCTCCGCGTCGTCTTTCCGCCGTCGTCTCTGAATCAGCCAAATTCCAAACAGTTTGTTTGCTTCCGGTTCTGGTTTCTGTGGCGTTTCCCGAATCCTCCGGCAACATGACGGTTCACAAGCATGACGTCAGCTCACACTGATGAACCAATCAGCATCGATCAGCAGCACCGACTCACCCCTCCCCCTCCTAAGGACGCCGTTTTTATTTACACTCATCTCAGTCGTTTCTCTGGAAAAATATTTATTTATTCTATTCACATGAATTCTCTCATGGTTTCATATTCAACTGAATCTTTATTAGCAGAAACGTCTCCAGTCTAACATGGATCTGATTTAATCTTCCTCTCTCCTCCTCCTCCTCTCAGGGTTACCACAGACCCAACCACTACGTCGCAACTCAAGGTGAGATCTCGGTTTGTGTGACGCGGAGAGGTTCACTTCCTGTACCTGCAAATGCAGATTTGTGTCAGACGGACAAAACATGTCAGCGCACGTGCATGTCAGCGCACGTGCAATTTTACATGCATGTCAGCGCACGTGCAGTTTAACACGCAGGTCAGCGCACGTGCACATTTACACGCATGTCAGCGCACGTGCATGTCAGCGCACGTGCATGTCAGCGCACGTGCAATTTTACATGCATGTCAGCGCACGTGCAGTTTAACACGCAGGTCAGCGCACGTGCAGTTTTACATACATGTCAGCACACGTGCACATTTACACGCATGTCAGCGCACGTGCAGTTTAACACGCATGTCAGCGCACGTGCAGTTTTACATACATGTCAGCACACGTGCACATTTACACGCATGTCAGCGCACGTGCAGGTTTACATGCATGTCAGCGCACGTGCAGTTTAACACGCATGTCAGCGCACGTGCAGTTTTACATACATGTCAGCGCACGAGCAGATTTACACGCATGTCAGCGCACGTGCAGTTTAACACGCATGTCAGCGCACGTGCAGTTTTACATACATGTCAGCGCACGAGCAGGTTTACATGCATGTCAGCGCACGTGCAGGTTTACATGCATTTCAGCGCACGTGCAGTTTTACATGCATGTCAGCGCACGTGCAGGTTTACATGCATTTCAGCGCACGTGCAGTTTTACACGCATGTCAGCGCACGTGCAGGTTTACATGCATGTCAGCGCACGTGCAGGTTTACACGCATGTCAGCGCACGTGCAGATTTACATGCATGTCAGCGCACGTGCACATTTACACGCATGTCAGCGCACGTGCACATTTACACGCATGTCAGCGCACGTGCAGGTTTACACGCATGACAGCGCACGTGCACATTTACACGCATGTCAGCGCACGTGCAGGTTTACATACATGTCAGCCCACGTGCACATTTACACGCATGTCAGCGCACGTGCGGGTTTACATGCATGTCAGCGCACGTGCAGGTTTACATGCATGTCAGCGCACGTGCAGTTTTACACGCATGTCAGCGCACGTGCAGGTTTACATGCATGTCAGCGCACGTGCACATTTACACGCATGTCAGCGCACGTGCAGATTTACATGCATGTCAGCGCACGTGCAGGTTTACACGCATGTCAGCGCACGTGCACTTTTACACGCATGTCAGCGCACGTGCAGATTTACATGCATGTCAGCGCACGTGCAGGTTTACACGCATGTCAGCGCACGTGCAGGTTTACACGCATGTCAGCGCACGTGCAGGTTTACATGCATGTCAGCGCACGTGCACATTTACATGCATGTCAGCGCACGTGCAGATTTACATGCATGTCAGCGCACTTGCAGTTTTACATGCATGTCAGTGCACGTGCAGATTTACATGCATATCAGTGCACGTGCAGATTTACATGCATGTCAGCGCACGTGCAGATTTACATGCATATCAGTGCACGTGCAGATTTACATGCATATCAGTGCACGTGCAGATTTACATGCATATCAGTGCACGTGCAGATTTACATGCATGTCAGTGCACGTGCAGATTTACATGCATGTCAGGGCACGTGCAGATTTACATGCATATCAGTGCACGTGCAGGTTTACATGCATGTCAGTGCACGTGCAGATTTACATGCATGTCAGTGCACGTGCAGATTTACATGCATATCAGTGCACGTGCAGATTTACATGCATATCAGTGCACGTGCAGATTTACATGCATATCAGTGCACGTGCAGATTTACATGCATATCAGTGCACGTGCAGATTTACATGCATATCAGTGCACGTGCAGTTAACATACGGTTGCAATGTTGGACTCCGACACCAGAGTTTAGTGTCCTGGACATAAATGATGAAGGCTGATGGCCTCCATCCACCTGCAGTTACCCCCCCCCCCCCCCCACACACACACACACACACACACACACACACACACACCCCACGCCCCGAACTACGAGGGTCACCACCTTACCCAGAACTGACCCCCCCACACACACACGCTGCTCACCAGGTTGAAATCCATCAACTGGAGCAAACACAGTTTTTCTGCCGACATTGTGTGTGAGCATGAATACAGAGCCCGAGTGTGTGTGTGTGTGTGTGTGTGTGTGTGTGTGTGTGTTCTGAACAGAATTGAGAACAGGGATGTATTAGCATGAACTAATTAGCTCGTCAAAACACAGACTGTCAACAGTGATTAAAAACATTTATGTGTGTGTGCTGGTGTGTGTGTTGGTGTGTGTATTGGTGTGTGTGTTGGTGTGTGTATTGGTGTGTGTATTGGTGTGTGTGTTGGTGTGTGTATTGGTGTGTGTATTGGTGTGTGTGTTTCTGTGTCCGTATGTACGGCTCATCTGAATTAATTAACAGTCATTAAGATTCATGTTCAGCCCTGCTTTCTGGTATTGTTTACACTGTGTGTGTGTGTGTGTGTGTGTGTGTGTGTGGCAGGTCCCATGCAGGAGACGGTGTACGACTTCTGGAGGATGGTTTGGCAGGAGAACACCGCTGCCATCGTCATGGTAACCAACCTGGTGGAGGTGGGCCGGGTGAGTCTGAACACAAACGCGCCAAGTCGCTGATTGTTGTGACCATCTGCTCATTTCTCCTGCCTGATGAAGTTTGGGACTTCATTTCCCAGAGTGCTTCACTCACATCTCCGGTATTGCTGCTGAAGCCGTCGCTGTTTGACTAACAGCAAATTCCAATCAATAACGTGGAGTGCAACCACAACAAGACAAACATTTAGGATCCGCTACTGCACCCGGTAAACATCTGGGCATATACATCCGGCGAAGCATTCAGTCATAAACATCCAGTCGTAAACGTTCAGTCGTAAACATTCAGTCATGAACGTTCAGTCATGAACGTTCAGTCGTAAACGTTCAGTCGTAAACGTTCAGTCGTAAACGTTCAGTCGTAAACGTTCAGTCGTAAACGTTCAGTCAGAAATGTTTAGTCATGAACGTTCAGTCGTAAACGTCAAGTCGTAAACGTCCAGTCGTGAATGTTCAGTCGTAAACGTTCAGTCGTAAACGTTCAGTCGTAAACGTTCAGTCGTAAACGTCCAGTCGTGAATGTTCAGTCGTAAACGTCCAGTCGTGAATGTTCAGTCGTAAACGTTCAGTCGTAAACGTTCAGTCGGAAATGTTCAGTCATGAACGTTCAGTCGTAAACGTTCAGTCGTGAACGTTCAGTCGTGAACGTTCAGTCGTAAACGTTCAGTCGTAAACGCCCAGTCGTGGAATGTTCAGTCGAAACGTTCAGTCGGAAACGTTCAGTCGGAAATGTTCAGTCATGAACGTTCAGTCAGAACGTTCAGTCGTGAACGTTCAGTCGTGAACCGCTCAGTCGGTGAACGCCCAGTCGTGAACGTTCAGTCGCTAACGCTCAGTCGCGGAACGTTCAGTCATGAACGCTCAGTCGGAACGTTCAGTCGTGGAACGCTCAGTCGTAAACGTTCAGTCGTGAAACGTTCAGTCGTGAACGTCCAGTCGGGGAACGTTCAGTCGTAAACGCTCAGTCGGAAATGTTCAGTCATGAACGTTCAGTCGTGAACGCCCAGTCAGAACGCTCAGTCGTTCGGAACGCTCAGGTCGTAAACGCTCAGTCGAAATGTTCAGTCATGAACGTTCAGTCGTGAACGTTCGAGTCGCGGAACGCGCAGTCGGGAACGTCCAGTCGTAAACGCTCAGTCGTGGAACGTCCAGTCGGAACGCTCAGTCAGAACGCCCAGTCAGAATCGTTCAGTCGTAAACGTTCAGTCGTGGAACGTCCAGTCGTAAACGTTCAGTCAGAACGTTCAGTCGTGGAACGTTCAGTCGTGGAACGCCCAGTCGGAAACTTTCAGTCGGAAACGTTCAGTCGGAAATGTTCAGTCATGAACGCTTCAGTCGTGAACGCTCAGTTGTGAACGCTCAGTCGTAAACGCTCAGTCGCGGAACGTCCAGTTCAGTAACGTTGAGTCGTGGAACGTCCAGTCGGGAACGTTCAGTCGTGAACGTTCAGTCGTGAACGTTCAGTCGTGGAACGTCCAGTCGAAACGTTCAGTCGGAAACGTTCAGTCGTGGAACGTTCCAGTAGGGAACGGCCCAGTCGTGAAACGTCCAGTCGGAACGTTCAGTCAGAACGTTCAGTCGTGAACGTTCAGTCGGGAACGTCCAGTCGTAAACTTTCAGTCGTAAACGTTCAGTCGTGAACGTCCAGTAGGGAACGTCCAGTCGGGAACGTTCAGTCGTAAACGTTCAGTCGTGAACGTTCAGTCGTGAACGTCCAGTCGTAAACTTTCAGTCGTAAACGTTCAGTCGTGAACGTCCAGTAGGGAACGTCCAGTTGTGAACGTTCAGTCGTGAACGTCCAGTCGTAAACGCTCAGTCGTGGAACGCCCAGTCAGAACGTTCAGTCGTGAACGTTCAGTCGTGGAACGCTCAGTCGCGGAACGTTCAGTCGGGAACGCCCAGTCGTAAACGTTCAGTTGTTAACGCATGCCGTAAACGCTCAGTCGCTTACCATTTAGTCGCAAACGTCCAGTCGTAAATATTCAGTCGTAAACGTCCAGTCATAAACGTTCAGTTGTTGACATTCAGTCGCGGAACGTTCAGTCATGAACATCCAGTTGTAAACTTTCAGTCTTTAACCTTGTGTCGTGAACGCCTAGTCGCGGGAACGTTCAGTCATGAACGCCCAATCGTAAACGCTTAGTCATAAACCTTAAGTCGTAAGGTTCAGTTGTATATGTTCAGTTGTTTACGTCCAGTCGTGAACGCCCAGTCATAAACGTTCAGTCCGGAACGTCCAGTCGTAAACGTTCATCATAAACGTTCAGTTGCAAACGTTCAGTCGTAGAACGTTCAGTCGTAAACGTCCAGTCATAAACGTTCAGTCCTGAACGCTCAGTCATAAACGCCCAGTCCTGAACGCTTATGACTGCACGCTCAGTCATAAACGCTCAGTCCTGAACGTCCAGTCGTAATTGTTCAGTCGTTGCCATTTAGTCGCAAACGTCCAGTCGTATATGTTCAGTTGTTAACATCCAGTCATAAACGTTCAGCCGTCAACGTCCAGTCATAAACGTTCAGTCGTAAACCTTGTGTCGTAAACCTTAAGTCATAAACGTCCAGTTGTATATGTTCAGTTGTTAATTGTTTCTTTGTATTTTTTTTGTCGTTCAGTCGTAAACATCTAGTCGTAAACATCTAGGCGTAAACATCTAGTCGTAAACATCCAAACACAGAAAACATAAAACAAGTAAACAAGCATGATGGGGCTCTGAAGCCAAAATCTTGTTGAGCAACACTTTGAGCCAATCACTGCAATCAGGTGTTTCTGTAACGTCCAATCAGACGTCTGCACCTGCTGACAGGTATGTTGGTCCATGTTCATGGAAAGATGCTCTGATGTGTCTGAGACAGTTTGGTTTGTTTTTCATTAATGTTTTCAACCTCAATTCAAAAGCAATATTTAATTTCACTAAATCATAATTTAGTCATTTTTATTAGGCCCAAGCACCGAAGGCGGTGCGAAGGCCTATTGTTTTGCAAATGTTTCTTCTTCTTCTTTTTCCTCTGTCATGTTTTGCAAATGTTTCTTCTTCTTCTTCTTCTTTTTCTTCTTCTTCTTTTTCCTCTGCCAAATAAATCCCATTTTTGGGGGCCTGAACATGCACGAAAACTCACCAAATTTTGGCTACCCCTCCATTTAAAATCGAAAAATGTCATGATTTGGCGTTTTAGTGACCGCTCGGGCAAAACTGCGCTCTAGCGCCACCTTTGGCAAGGTCCCCCGAACTGCATGTCACTGATCTTTACGAAATTCGGTACACTTGTTCTACATGTCAGGGCGGACAAAAAAGCCTCATGGACCTATGCTCTAAGGTCAACAGGAAGTCGGCCATTTTGGGTTAAATTTGACATTTTGGCATTTTTTTCTGCCGCATTTGCGTAAACTCGTCAGAATGGTACGGTCACCCCGATGGTCTCTTTGTGTTCACACGGCATGTGAGATTTCTAGTTGTGCTCTGCATTCAGAAATCTGGAAGCGTGTGGAGGGGGCGGAGCCTCAAAGTTGGCCTTCTCGCCATGAAACCTGAAACTGATATAACTCTGGCATAAAACCAGATATTGGCACCAAAATTGCTACGTATGATGCTGGCGAGATGCTGAATATACCTATATGACCATTTCCGGTTTCACCTTAGCCCCGCCCCTGGGGAGGAGGAAGTGTTACTTTTCAGTGTCTGGAGTCCAGAACTTCAATGATGAAGCCGATGGATTAGAAAGTGCTTCCAAACGTGTCAAACGCTTCCATGATCCCACAATAAAAAACTCAAGTGGATACGCAAAACGTAACCATGGCGAATATGAGCCCAACGCCATGGAAACAGGAAGTACATGGAAATGACACAGAGAAAGGTCAGATCTCCACCAAACTTGCTACAGATGATGATGGTCAAGCCCTGAACTCATTCACATGGACATATTTTCTATATCTTCAAAAATGGCTCTATCAAACTGATATAATTCTGAAAGAAAACCTGTTATCTGCACCAAATTTGCTATGTGTGATGCTGGACAGATGCTGACCGAAGATATATGACCATTTCCGGTTTTTTCCTTAGCCCCGCCCCCTGGTGACAGGAAGTGCATGTAAATGACACACACAATGGGCAGATTTCAACCAAACTTGGCACAGATGATGACAGGCATACCTTGAACTGTTTCACGTGATGTGATAACGTCATGGCCACGCCCCTGAAAACAGGAAGTGACTTCTTTGGCGTACATAATCACTTGCATTCCTATTAAACCGCTAAGTAGGCACAAATTCCTTCAAGTGAGGGTGAACATAGACTAAGGGAGGCGCAGCATAGGCCGGAGTGGCACCGAAGGTGCGAGGGCCTTCATCGCCGCTTGCGGCTTTAATTTCTTATTAGTCTCTTTAGTTTCTTTTTATTTGAAT
>JALJCO010000545.1:0-28602 GCA_023101725.1 Atherinomorus stipes | reverse complement strand
CAAGAAACTTAAAAAGTAATAATAAATAAAAATTTACAAAATTATAATTTAGTAATATAACATATTGCTTTTGAATTGTAGTTGAAAACAGCATCGTCTTAAAAAAAAACAAACAAATTAAAGCACCTTGCTCATGAACAGTGGACCAACATACCTGTCAACAGGTGCGGGAATCTGATTCGATACAGAAAACACTTGACTGCAGTGATTGCCTCAAAGTGTTGCTCAATACAATTTTAGTTCAGGAGCCCCATCATGCTTGTTTGCTAGTTTTTTTTACACCCTTTAGTCAGTTTCAACATATTTCACATACAGCTCATTTTTTTTCCTTATTTATGATTTTGAGGACGACTGCTGCTGTGGAAGAGCTGAGCATGCAACCCCTCCTGTTACATCATATTACAGTACATGATATTGGCAGGGACATTTTTGACATCTGGCTCAAGAATGTCACTTTTTCAGTTAAATTTGAGCAGTAATGTCCTGTAAAACATTGCAAATCCTCAGTTTCGACAATTTTACATAAGCATTTTATTGGGGAAAAAAATGTTACTTGCAATATAATCCTGCAGCTGTAAAGTGGCAGAGGATGGAGTTAGACCTGAATAAGGATCGGAGCGTTATTTTTCATGTCACAACTGAATTTAGGTGCTCTGCATAGAGATATGTAATGTATTCACTTTTCCATTTTCTATGCTGCATAGTCCCAGTCCAAGTCCATGCAGAAGTTGAGCTTATCCAAACAATCAGCAGGCAAGAGGCAGGGTACGCTATGGAAAGGTCACCAGCCTTTTGCAAGGCCAACACAAAGAGACCCCCCCACCCCCCCACCCCTCACGCTCACCCACACTCTTATAGGAAACAACTCACAGTGACCAATTAACTCGGGATGGCTTTGTAGGAGAGAGCCGGAGCACCCGGAGAGAAGCAAGCAAGTTTATTTTCAGAGTGCTTTACATAAAACATTAAGTGCATCATATAATCCACGTATACAAGGGAAGAACATGCAAAAACCCACCCAGAAAGGCCAATAAGAAGAGAAGCAACAGAGCAGATGAATAGAGGGAAAAGGTGGTCGTTAATCCAGATTACAGTTGTTTGGTGAGACTCAACACATCCAGGGTTCAAATCCAGGGAAAATCAGCTGAAATGCCACTGGGTGTGAATGAGGAGTAAATGAATTATGGATTGACTGTAAAGTGCTTTGGCTGCCTTGAAAAGTGCTAAATCTGATCCATTATTAACAGTCTGTGGTAAAATAATCAACATTTTAACCCAAATGTTCTGAAAATATTTGGGAAAGTAAACCTAAACGACAAACAAGCCTTAAAATATTATCCACAGCAAGGACGTGAGCAAACGTCTGTCTTATGTGCTTTGTTGTGTTTCCAGGGAGTTTGGTCGATGGAAGGTCAACAGCTTGGCGGTGGAGAGGCGGGACAGTTTTGGTGGCAGC
This sequence comes from Atherinomorus stipes, assembly GCA_023101725.1. Classification (NCBI taxonomy): domain Eukaryota; kingdom Metazoa; phylum Chordata; class Actinopteri; order Atheriniformes; family Atherinidae; genus Atherinomorus; species Atherinomorus stipes. The sequence continues at coordinate 27,146 of JALJCO010000545.1, read as the reverse complement.
GGCGGTTTGGCTCTGCCCCTCGACCCTGACTTCATGCACACTATCCGCCAGCTGGGGAGGCGGCCAACCCTCCAGATGATTACAGAGAGTCTAATCAAGAAATACGGCACCCACCTTCTCCTCTCTGCCACTCTGGGAGGTAGAGAGCACGCTCCGCTTCAAAGCAAGCTCAACTCGCATTGCTTCTCATGTGATTTTGTTCTGTTTCTCCAACATATGGGGCACTGATTTTACCGTCTGTTGCTTCCCAAGCGACAGAGCACATAATTCCTCTTTCTGGATGAGTGTAGATTGGTTCACAAAAGACATCAAATCACTCTCGTTTAGTGAACAACAAATAATCTGAAGAAAGGAGTGAAGATGAATGTTTGGTATGTTTGTTTTGCTATCATCACTGTTTTACAATATGGGCGTTTATTTGATTTCGGGCCCTTTTGAGTTTTCTTTTTCTCAAAAATAAAATGTCGCTAAAAAATTAAATGTCACAATGCGTTGCCACAGTTGTCGTACCTGAACCGTCATCCTTCTGAGTCAAAATCTAAGTTTGTTGATATACATTACTTTAAGATTTTATTTAAAAATGGTTCCTTTTGTCAGATACTCTATAAAAACATCACCACAAGTGTGATGGTAATGACATTTTGCAGTTTTTAGCTTACTGTGCTAAAATGGTAGAGTTAGCATAAATAAGCTTTTAGCTAAATAGTGCTGTACAATGATTTTATATGAATGAAGTTTTTACACAAAAATCTTTAAATATCTATGAAGGCTGTTTGGTAATGATACGTGATAAAGGTAGGCCTATCATGCAACTTGTCAGTATAAATTAGGAAAAAACTTGCTGTTCCAAAATGTCCGTCTTCCTTCTGTCCAGCATGTGCTCGCTTGCAGCACAAACTTAACAAACGGTTAAAAAAATCAGATTTCAAATAAACTTTTTGATCTAAAAACATTTAACGTGGTGGTAATGACCGCAATATTACGGGACAGACATATTTATTCACAAAATTAATAAATGAATTAGATATTTTTGTCAAATGTGATAAGAAATCACAAATTCTATTGTATTTTAAGGAATTTATACAAACATTTGCACAATTTTGCCAATATTTTTAGTAGATAAATAAAGCATTGCATATCTAAAACCTATTGTGGGGACGGAGGGAAAACAGTAATATAGCTCCATAAAAATGTTTTAAAAGATGCTTTTATGAATGTGAAATTTTAGACAGACATGTGGAATTTTGTACAATCACCACTAGTTGTTAAATCATATATGAATTTAAATTTTTTCTTAAGATTAATCAGACACAAAAAGGCCCAAAATCAAATAAACACCCATATATGTATGTGATATATTTATTTGCTATAGGCTTATTTATTATCCTATCACAAAATTCTTCTTAATTAAATGTTTTGACAAGAAAAAAAGACTGTAAGAGCAAAATAAAACAGATGTGGTTTAAAAGGATTACAGAAGTCTGAATTTGGATGACCCTAATCTTATTACTACAAAAATACAATAAATAAAAGCAGCAGACTTGAACTCATAAAAACATTAAATCCTCTTCTCTGAAAGAAAACTCTTATGACAATAAAGTTGAATTGGTATCTTTTGTGGACGTGTAGTTTTAAGTGCGTTTTTGGAGGCTTCTTTAATGCCCCCGTGCTTCAGTTAACTCGGTAAACTGAAGCTGTAGTGGTGGTGAGATTGACAGCAGTTTGTCAGAAACAGTGGCAGAAAACGTGTGAGGCCTTAGCGGACAGATCCCTCAACAAAACAAGTACATCTTGGACACACAGCACCGCTTTTGGCCTCCAGTTCCCCTCCAGGGACATCAATGCTGTCTTCCTGTCATTTTTTACAACTCTCACTTGTAAAGATTTCAGAAAGCACCGACAGAAAAATGTCAGCCAGCTATCAGGGATGATGGATCAGGCTGGGTGGTTTGGTTTGGAAAAGGTCCAAATAACATGTTCTTAAAGGATATTACACCTTTTACTCACTTTTTTTTGGTCTTAATAAATATCTGTGTGGCACAGTTTGATTAAATACCACAGATATGCAGTATAACAGCCACCTTCTAAAACATGAACTTACAGCTATTTTCACTGCAACTGTTTAGGGGGACAAGAAGTGTAGTACGGCTAATCTAATCAGTCTCGTGGATTTGCATTTCATTCAAACATAGAACATGAATGAGCCTTCAAACATAATTTTTTATATACGACAGAGCAACAATAAAAAGGGTGCAGCTCAGACTATCAGAAAACCAACCCTGTAAAGCATTTGCCTGTCTAAACCAACAGAAATGCTTTACGGCAATTGACCCCTTGGGCAGCCCCCACCCTAGAAGCGCCGCTGACCAATCATAAATTAGCAATGGTAGTTAAGGAAAGGAGTTTCTGGCAAACTTCACTTCCATAGTCAGGATTTTTGTTGTCTGCTGATATGGAGTTTATTTTGTGCTTTATTCAGTTCAAGAAAAAAACAATCTGAAAGGGGAAAATAATTTTGAAAGCAAAATAAATATATCAGAGAGAACAAAGTTTCACACTAACAGCAAAAACTGATGTTATTTGAGACTCAAGAAAAGGTTTTGAGAGAAAATATTTTGCCATAGAACAAACAAAGAATAACTGACATTTGGAAAATGATTTGCAAGGGGAAAAGCTCTTGAAAAATACATTTTTACTCTCAAATATTATAATTGTTATTATTATTATTATTATTATTTATATATTTTTGCAATCAGAGTGAAAACATTTTCTCCTCAAAAAGATTTCTCTCTCAAACTTTTCCTTCTTGCCCTTAAAAACGTCAAAAAGTCTGCTCTCATTTCAGGAAGTTTTCCCTCAATGTGAAAACTGTGTCATGGGTGGGCCAGTGCTCCTATTGGCCAGTCTCAACAGATTGACAGCTGGGTGGGTGATACCTGCGCAAAGGTGGTGTCGTCGCCAATATTCATGAGGAAACTCCCCGCCAGCCCAGACTTCCTGATCCAGGCAGCGCGTTTAGAAGGACTCAGACTGACTGTACCGCGCTCAGAACGCTTCACAATATATGCTGCTGCTGCTTTGGGGAAAGATGGACACACATCTATGCCTCTTTCATAACAGCTTATAAAACAAGCATCCATGTTAGAAAAAACACTGCAGCACCTTTAGACACTGATTCTGGGCACAAATGGCTGCGAGCAGTCCGATCAGCCAGCCAGAGTCTGACCACCATCAGCATGTCTGCAACCAGTCAGTGACCACATCCCATGTTTTCCTTAACAATTACGATGAGAAATCGTTTTGTTGATGCCCTTTTTTCATGACGAGAATGAGACGATGAAGAGCTAAACATGTCTCTATGATGACTAAAACATGACGAGACGTGTGTGAATTTTCCAAGTGTATCTTTCTACTGTACTTAGACTCTACTTCTTAAGGAAGCTGAGATCATTCAACGTCTGCACCGAGATGTTGCAGATCTTCTACAAGTCTGTTGTGGAAAGTGCAATTAGCTTTGCAGCATCTGCTGGGGCAGCAGCATCAGAATCAGAGACTTAAAGAAACTAAACAAGCTGATCAAGAAAGCTGGTTCTGTGCTGGGAATAACTCTGGAGCCGCTGGAGCTGATTGTTCAAAAAAAGAATGCTGCACAAGCTGATGAAGATGATGGAGGACACTTCCCATCCTCTCCACAACACGGTGAAGAATCAATAGAGTGTGTTCAGTGGGAGGCTGCGTCAGGTTCACTGTAGGACGGAGAGATACAGAAATTCATTCCTGCTAGCAGCATCACCCTAAAGAACAAGACTGACTGACTTTTTTGTTTATTTAAAAAAAAAAAAAAAAAAGGGTGAGCTTTTACAATACTGAATTTCCCCCTCTGGGATGAATAAAGTATTTTTCTTTTCATTACATTCATTTCATTTCATTTCATTTCATTTCTGCGGCTTGCAACCCAGGGGCGTGTCCTACAGCATTTATTAACCATTCTGAAGGCGGTACAGTCAGTCTGAGTCCTTCTATACGCGCTGCCGTGGATCAGGAAGTCTGGGCCAGCGGGAGTTTCCTCATGAATATTAACGACGAAGGCGTCACCACCTTTGCCCAAAATATCACCACCCAGCTGTCAATCTGTTGAGACTGGCCAATAGGAACACAGACCCACCCATGACACATTTTTCACATCAAGAGAAAACTCCTGAATCAAGAGCAAAGACTTAGGTTTTTAGAGAAAAGACAAAAGTTTTGAGAGAGAAATCTTTTTGAGAGAAAATGTTTTCACTCTGATTGCAAAAGAACAATGTTTGAGAGTAAAAATATATTTTCGAGAGCATTTTTCCCTTGGAAATCATTTTCCAAATGTCAATTTATCTTTATTTATTCAATGAAAAAGTATTTTCTCTCAAAACCTTTTCTTGAGTCTCAAATAACATCAGTTTTTGCTATTAGTGTGAAACTTTGTTCTCTCCAATATATTTATTTTGCTTTCAAAATTATTTCCCCCCTTTCAGATTGTTTTTTTTCTTGAATTAAATAAAAACACGGAATGAACTCCATAGATTACAGATATCCAGAACGTTTGGGTGATGTTGTATTTTTTGCCTTCTCAAAACCAAAAAACACAAGTAGAGAGATGTTGAATATTTTAAACGATGTGGAATATGGATTAAACGGTGTGGGCTCACAGATGGATTAGGCTGAACATGGAGCTGAACAAGCTGCTTGTTCCAAGGTAAGATGCTAACAACTAGCACAGTTATTAGCTGTGTACACAAGACAGCAGTAGAATATTAATGAAAAGTTACCATTTTAACATGGAGTTAGGTAGCTGTGTGGCGCTAGAGGCCAAACCCAAATGTACTAGATAAATACTATTAAGTCGCCTTGGTTGCCAAACACAGCAACGTTAACACGGTCCTTCTTTTGTGAAGATACAGACGGGTGCGAGTTTGTGAGTCCGCCATTTTTTTTTCTCACTAAAACCAGCAGATCTGCAGCGAAGAGAAGGAAGTATTTTGCGGCGAAAAGAGCTTTAGATAGTGAAGGTTCAAAAACCAGGGTTAATATTGAGTTGGTTTTCACCTGCTTCCGAGCTTTGAAGGAGATGCTTGGGGCTAAAGAGCAATGTGGCCATTATCCCAAGGGGAGGGGCACTCAGTTTGAATAGTGTTTACAAACAGAAATAGGGAAACACTCCGGATTCAACCTTTAAATGTCAATTTCTAGCCAGCAGCAAACAATGAATGGCTGATAGAAAAATCTATTTTGCATTGACTTGAGACTTCATACATGTAGCCCTTGAATAAGCCCCTAACTTGGACAGTTACTGGCTCCAACTGTTTAAGATATTCAAATACATGACCTCATTTAAAGGCAAAGGGTATTTTTTCCTTTTAAATGGTTCTTAATGGTTAGGATTAAATAAATGTTTAAATTTAACAGTTAAGAAATATAATCATATAATATTTTACATTGTTATCAGTTCCTAAGAATACCCTGACAGGGTAACTGCTTTGCGCCTCTGAGGTAAACAAAGACCCATCTGTGGATGTTGATCCTCAGATCACTGGGACGGCTTTGTTTCCCATTCATTTGTGCAACAACTGCACCTTTTTCTCCCCAGTGCAGAGCAAATGTTTCGGTGCGGTAACAAATGCCACCCTGCATGCAGCGAGGCTCTGTGAGTGGTAGTTGTGTGGGAGCAGTTTGAGAATCAAGCCAATTACAGTGGATAAATGTGTTTGGACAAAAGGCTTTGACTTGCTGTTAAAGAAAAGGGAGGATTTGAGTTTGCTCTCACTGAAACCCGAGAAATCAAATAAACCTCTCAATAACTCAGCCTTTTAAGAAAAAAATAAAAGCTCATGCTGGGGTGAGTGTGAGCTTCACACATGTTCTCAGGTGTGAAAATGGGATTGTAGCTTTAGAGGATCATCAGAAATGCTGGGGGTGGGCTGAAACCTTCCTTCATTTGTACATATACTTCATCCATCATCTTAACCAAAACTGAAGATTTTTATTCCTTTCTTTGCTGATTAATGTGTCGAATTTTCTTTGTCTGTAAGAGAAGCAGCACTGAGATCTGCTTTGTTTTTAATGCGGTTTTTGCCCATTTTCATTAAGATAATTAAAATACTTAAGACAACTTAATCAGTTGCCTTCAATAACCTCTCTTTATTCATGAGGAGTTGCACAAACCTTGTTTGTGCCTTTTCCACCAATCAGCCAAACCATCAGTTCCCCCAAAGCACTTCATCACTGCTGCGCTTTTCTGTCTGAAAAGATCCTAATGAAAGGTGATTAGTGCGGCTCCGTCAGAGCTAATGAACCTCTCTGCCTGACTGTCACCAGGGGAGGAATCGTTGACAATATTTGTGGACAAAAGGAAGCTGAGCCTGGAGTCTTCGCCTGCGGGGGCTGATGGCAGCCGCGACAGCACCAGGAACTCGAACACTACGGGTGCGGTGACTCTGGAAGTCCTCCACCAGCTGGCTGCTTCCTACTTTACAGACAGAGAGGGCACCCTGCGCAGACTTCACCACCTCCAGATCGCATCCACTGCCATTCGGGTATGTGAAACACTAGTCATTGCTTTAAAGGCGCCTGTGTTGCTCTCCTGAAGCATTTAGAAAATCAGCTTGGTATATCTGATCTCTTAGCTTATTTAACATGATAAATAAAGTATTCAGGGTAAGAACGATGATGTCAGACCAACATCAACTAACCAATATAATAACATACACAATATTGCCAAAAGTATTTGCTCACCCATACAAATTATGGGAATCAGGTGTTCCATCACTTCCATGTCCACAGGTGTATAAATGAAGCAGCTCAGCATGCAGACTGTTTCTACAAACATTTGTGAAAGAATGTGTCGCTCTCAGGAGCTCAGTGAACTCTAGCGTGGAACTGTGATAGGATGCCACCTGTGCAACAAATCCAGTGGTGAAATTTCCACGCTTCTAAATATTCCACAGTCAACTATCGGCTGTATTCTAAGAAAATGGAAGTGTTTAGGAATGACAGCAACTCAGCCACGAAGTGGTAGACCACATAAACCGATGAAGCGGGGTCAGCGTATGCTGAAGGGCATAGTGCAAAGAGGTCGCCAACTTTCTGCAGAGTCAATCACTATAGACCTCCAAACTTCATGTGGCCTTCATATCAGTTCAAGAACAGTGTGCAGAGAGCTTCATGGAATGGGTTTCCATAGTGGAGCAGCTGCATCCATCCATGCATCACCAAGTACAATGCAAAGCGTGGATGCAGCGGTGTAAAGCAGCTGCCACTGGACTCTAGAGCAGTGGAGGTGTTCTCTAAAGTGACGAACCACACTTCTCCATCTGGCAAATTGATGGATGAGTCTGGGTTTGGCGGTTGCCAGGACAATGATGCTCTCTGACTGCTTTGGGCCAAGTGTAAAATTTGGTGGAGGGGGGGTTTATGGTGTGTGGTTGTTTTTCAGGAGCTGGGCTTGGCCCCTTAGTTCCAGGGAAAGGAGCACTAAATGATTCAGCATACCAAGACATTTTGGACAATTCCGTGCTCCCAACTTTGTAGGAATAGTTTGGAGCTGGCCCCTTCCTCTTCCAACATGACGGTGCACCAGTGCACAAAGAAGGTCCATAAAGACCTGGATGCAGAGTCTGGTGAGGAGGAACTGACTGGCCTGCACAGAGTCCTGACCTCAACCCCATAGAACACCTTTGGGATCAATTATAGCGGGGACTGTGAGCCAGGCCTTCTCATCCAACATCAGTGTGACCTCCCAAATGCGCTTCAGGAAGAATGGTCAATAAACACACTCCTAAACCTTGTGGACAGCCTTCCCAGAAGAGTTGAAGCTGTTCTAGCTGCAAAGGTGGACCAATGTCATATTAAACTCTATGAATTAGGAATGGGATGTCACTTAAAGTGCATGTTTCATTTTAAACATATGTAGAAGCCCTTGTAGTGTATCAGGTCCACACTGAACATTGCCAATGCAAAAATGTACAAATACTAGTTCGACGGGGCTTTCCTGCCACTCCGTGTGAAAATAGCGTCCCCAGCAACAGACTGGAAGTGATTTTCTGCCGTTATAAAGAACATGAAAGATGCATTTTAAGCTAAAGTGTGAGTCAAGGCAGGTGAGCCAATACTTTTGGCAATATAGTGTATGGGTTATTTTGACTCAGATGTTTACATGCATGAGTTTTTTTTTTTTTTTTTTTTTTTTTAGTTTCTGTCAAGTTGACTTTTTTAGATTTAGTCTGTTTTGTTTTCATAGTGTGCAGACCAGTCTCAGCAGAAAATATATACTAGACACATTTTCCACTTGTCAAAAACAAAACGATGTCACAGTAAACTGTGAAATGAGAAAGGACCCTGGGCTGTTCCTTCTGCTGAGCAACATTCACATGAAAATGACAGGAATCAGTAGATTGAATATATTTGAACATGCGGACCTCGTCATAGATATTAATTCAGACCCTATATATATACTTTAACTGTTATCTCTGAGGCTCAACATACGGTTTCTGGCAGTACCAAAGCTTCACATGGCCCTCTAATCATGTTCGGGTACATCGTAAAAGAGTGGATTACAGCAATATTCCTGCAACGTTTCTCATGAAAACAGGCTTCTACACATACTGGTCACTTCATCAGGTCCTGGAAAGTACCAGGTCAGACCCCTTTTTACCTTCAGAATTGTCTTAGGCTGTGTGGAAATTTGGGGGCTACGTCCTTCCAAGCCTGGATTTGAAGACCGCTGTGATGTAAGCGGTATTCAAATGTGTCCTTTGAAGGAAAGAAAATAAAGCGTTTGAATTGTGGTTGGAAATATATATGTTTTTTAAAAAGACAAACACACAAATCTGTCTCAGACATATTAGAGCACCTTTCCCATAAACAGTGGACCAACATACCTGTCAACAGGTGCAGAATAAGCAGTCTGATTGACCATCACAGAAAACACGACTGCAACGATTGCCTCAAGGTGTTGCTCACCAATATTTTAGCTTCAGAGCCCCATCATGCTTGTTTACTTGTTTTATTTTTTGTGGAGTTGTTTTTAAGGTTTGTTTCACAATTCAAAATCAATATCATGATTTTCCTAGAATTTTTATTCATTATTACTTTTGTCAGTTTCAACTTATTTCACCCACAGTTTGTTTTACCTTCTTTAATTGGTTGGTATTTATCATTTTGAGATCGACTGTATATGCTTTGAGCTTCTCTCTGCTGGACACACTGGTGTCACGGTCCCCCAGAGTGAATTGTCTGTACATACGCATTCCAACGGTTACGAGACTGAAATACTTGCTTGAAAACTCTCCATTTACAAAAATGCCAACAAAAATTGTGCTGCCGCTTGTAAGCATAGCATCTAGCCTCTGCTTTTGCCTCCAGACTAAGCTCCGCCCACCAGAAAGTATCAGAGTGTTTGTAAACTTTGAAACCGTCTATAGATTGGTGGCTAAATGGGTGGGCCTTGTTATTAGAGCACCCGATCTTGCTGCGTCCAGGCTGTAAAAGGCCCAGTACTGACTTGCAACTACCTTCCACCACTGAAACACTTGTTCACCCTGCGCACACTTTTTTATTTCTTTTCTATATTTTGGAAACATGTTGCAAGTTTTTCTTCATTTTTGTCATGGCCTACTACCATGTGATAAATTTGGGGCTTGTCCACTTTCTGTTTTTGGTTGCGTCTCTGGTTCTGCGGCATTGTTTGCTTTCGTTTTGGCCGGTGTGGGTGAGCAGTGCGGGCCAGTGTTGGTTGGTCGGGGCGCCCCGTGTCCTTTGTTCTCTGTGCATGGTGGTGAGCGTTTGTTCTTGGCTTGTGGGGAAAGGGCTTTTGTTGACAGCTTCTGTTGGTGGTACTGTCTGCTTTGGTTGTGTGTGGTGTTTGTATTTGTGGCTGCGTTGTTGCAGGTTTGTTGGAGAAAGCTTTGTTCTCGGCTCGGTGTGTTGCTGTGTAGGGAGAGCCAGATGGTTTGTGGGTGTTCACGTTTTTATAAACACAAACCTTTTTAGATCTGGCCCTTAATCTTTGTATGTTATCTTTTAGACTTTGTAGCTTCCTACGACCTGGTGTCCACATATGTGGAGATCACATTTTTGGTTGTCTGCATCATAGTGCTAAATTCTGTGTTCCTGGAACTTGTTGTACACAAACATGGACACTTGCACTGCCATCTGATGATGTCAGCAGAGAATTTTTAAAAAATTTAGAATTGTATTTACATTTATCTTCATCATCTATTATTAAATATATATAACAAAAAATATACATATGAATACATGTATCAAAACTGTATTTATTGGTTCCTCCTAACCCCAAAATAGCAAGCAGAAATCTAGATACAAGTCAAACTAAGGCTCGGGTCTCAGGAGGTAAAAGACATATTTCCTCCAAGGGCACAATTTAGTTCTATTTATATGTACTATTAGATTTTTTTTTTAATGAGATTATTTCTGTTCAAGCTACTACAACTACTACCACTGTACTTCTACTATTACTGATGATAATGATAATAATAATAAGACCTTTCATTTGTCATGTGCTTTAAATTGCATAGCAGTCTCAAAGTGCTGCACTCTAGGAAATAAGAACATTAAACTACCACAAAAAATAGGATGAATGACAGCAGGAAAAACAAATCAATCAGTCATTGCATTTAAGGAACTGTATAACAATAAAAGCTTTAAATATTAAAATGTCTCTGAAGGAGAAAGGTTCGTACTCCTTTTTAAAACTCGTCACAGTCTGTGAAGCCCTCAAGTTGTGACCAAGGGCATTCGGTCCGGGGGGTTGTTGTTCTAATGAACGGAGGGAGGGATCATGCTGAGGTGTAAGGAGTTACAGCTTCTGACAAATGGGTTGGAAAGACAACCTTGTATTCAATGTGAGCTGAAACAAAGAGGCAGGAGTGAAAGAAAGCGCCGCGTTATGTGTGCGGATTCCTCAGCTCAGTTCTGAATGTCCTGCAGCTTCGTGAGGATTTATGACTGTGATGCATATTTATGATTTAAAATCACAATCTTTTTTCAGTGTTTTTTCAACTGTTCTCCAAGGCTTGAAAACTACGCACAGGTTCATGAACATCCTTTTGAACTAAAAAACAAAATATGGTGTTCGACTTGAACCAGTGTGTTTCTCTGGTGCTCTCCAGTGAAGCAATCCAAGTAAAACTTTGACTGAAACTGAGCTCTACATTTCTATTACTGTTGTTCAAATATGAAGGAAATACAAGGAGTTCTGTCTCTGAACCTGACCACTATTGGATAATATCATCGAAACGCCTTCCCCACCATCACTGATCACTGATATCAGGTATAGAGCATATTGAAAACTCAATCGGGGTAGAAACAGGCTCAAATGACTGGATTTCTCTCTTTTTGTAGTCACTTTCCTTTATAACTGTTGATTCTGTAGTCTCTGAAAAGTAATTCCTCAGTCCACCATCTAGTTTAACATTCATTACAAGAATTTTTTATCCTGTAATAGTTAATGTGTTTAATTCATTCAGTTAAATAGTGTTTAATAGTGCTGTCTGATTCTTTTTTTATTGCAGAAAAGTTGGTCATATTTCTCATGTTCTGTTATCACTGGCAGGTCATTTTGATCTTGTGACCGCCTACTTGCTCACACTGAGCAGCTGTCTTTGACTACCTATTCAACAATGAACTGAACTGAAGGACAAACTTGCCCTTAGAAAAATCTTTTTTTAGCTGAACTGCGTTTGCATGTTTTGATTCAACCAGCCATTTATTAATAAAGGCTTTCATAATCATCACCCTCTTGAGTGCCTCAGATCTCCTATAAGCACCTTTTAAACCACCTCATAAGTGTAAGGCAAGGCTTATTTGTATAGCACATTTCATGTACAGAACAATTCAAAGTGCTTTACATAAAACATTGTAAGTAAAAGGGAAAAAAAGAATAAAAAATTAGAAGCATGATTCAAAATGAGAAACATTTATGATTAAAAAGAGAAATTATAGAGATGTGCGGATTTAACTGAATAAAATCTACGTAAATGCAGCTGAGAACAGGTGGGTCTTCAGCCTGGATTTAAATAAACTAAGTGTTTCAGCTGATCTGAGACGTTCTGGGAGTTTGTTCCAGACATGTGGAGCATAGAAGCTGAACGCAGCTTCTCCACGTCTGGTTCTGACTCTGGGAACTGATAAAAGACCGGATCCAGATGACCTGAGGGGTCTAGTAGGTTCATACTGGGTCAAGAGGCCACTGATGTATTTTGGGCCTAAACCATTCAGAGCTTTATAGACCAGCAGCAGAACTTTAAAGTCTATTCTCTGATGGACCGGCAGCCAGTGTAAAAACCTCAGAACTGGACTGATGTGGTCCACTTTTCTGGTCTTTGTGAGAACTCGGGCAGCAGAGTTCTGAATGAGCTGCAGCTGTTTAACTGATTTTTTAGGTAGACCAGTAAAGACGCTGTTACAGTAGTCAAGCCGACTGAAGATGAATGCATGGACTAGTTTTTCCAGATTTTCCTGAGACATCAGATCTTTTATCCTTCATGTTTTTCAGGTGATAGTAGGCTGATTTAGTGATCGTTTTGATGTGTTTTTCAAAGTTTAGGTCTGAGTCCATCACTACACCCAGATATCTGGTGTGATTGGTGGTTTTTAGGTGTATGGACTGAAGTTCTGTAATTCAAGTCCTTTGGATAGTCCAGGTTTAGAGCATATGTAAGGCAAAGCTGTGCCCACTGAAAAACAGTTTGCCAACTGATGTAACTGATTGTGGCTTTGATATAGTCTGAGATGATGCTGCAATAAAAATGCTTCATTGATGTTAATAAATATGATTTTTTTATTTATATCAGAATCATTTTTATTCATTTAAGATTTCTTCATTATCATACAGAGGAAAAATCCCACGTGCACACACAGGAGAGCGCGAGTGCAGGGACCCCGGTGATTGTACATTTAATATAAACTTTGTCCGTGGCAGTACGGGGTTGTGCATGCGGTGGTGTCCGTGTATTTAAATGCCATGTGTTTTTACACATTTTCATATTTTCTCACCACCTCCATCAGCTGTTTATTAAAACTATCCATTCAATCTCGCATCTGCGGAAGTAACAACTCTGCTTCAAGCGTATCTGCATTAACCCCGCCCACCTCATATGTCCAACCGATCACACAATACTTCTCGGAGCCCCACGAAAAGAAAAGTTTTGCTTGGCCAAGGCGTCAAGAACAAGCTGCAAGACGTCATCAATCACGTCTATGAGAACAAACCAGCCCCGGTTGCATGATGTTTTTTTAAATCAGAATTAAATTATTCTGAATTAAATTATTCTCCTTCGTGTTTACATGGAAATAAAAATTCCGAATTAAGGTTTACATGAAAAACATGATTATCTAATTCCACTTTAGATCCAGGGGTTAGGAAGGGGTCTGAGTGGATGGGGGAGGAGGGCGTGATGTATTTACTTAGATTTACATTTACCCGGGAGTACACAGACTTCCTGCTCCTTTTCGTTTCAACTATGACATGAAAACCACATAATAACACAGATTTTCACTGTATTTTTATTGTAGTTTTGTCGTAGCAGCACAACACTAACATACTACTGTACTTCATTTCTGCCGACTGGCGCAAGTCCAACGTTTGTTTCATGTGGGCTTCGACACACAGTATTACAACTGGACAAGGGAAGCAGCATGCGCAGAATGACAGGAATTAATTTAGAGTGGAATAAAAGGTTTACATGATAGTGGAATTATATTATTTGTAATTAAAAGAGGAATAAACTAGGGATGTGCGATACTGGAATTTTGACCGATATCTGATCTGCCGATATTTTAAAAATCATGTGGTCAATAACGATATTGACACCGATATGAAGCTGAAAAAAAAAAAGATGTAATATTTATTCCATGAGCAAAATTTAGTAAAATACCTCAACTTGTGTTATGTATAACAAGTCAAACTTAATGACAGCTCAAACAAAACTAAAAGAATATGTTCATCATATCCTAGAACAACCTGGATTTTCTTCTCCCCAAGAAAAAAAACAAACAAACAAACAAAAAAAAAAACCCAAAAACAGCAGATATTTGCAAGAGTACTTTCCTGTAGTTACTTTCCTGTAGTTTCCTGTAGTCCATACAATGGCCGACAAGGGCGCCACCATACATCCAATCCATACAGTAAGTCTCAAGTGGAAGTTAGTTAAAGGAACAGTTCACCCACAGAATGATTTAACTTTAATAATGAGCAAGACTCTGGAGCACTTATTTAATATCTCAAATGCAGCCGGAGATCAGGACGACTTCTCATTTCCACCAAACTTTCATATAATGGAATTCGATTGTGCCCGAGCCAAAAAGGTCCATAAAAGTCCACAAAAACTTGTCAATATTCCTCCATACTGCTCGTCCAATGTAATCCAAGTGTCCTGAGTGGGTAGCGTCCTGAATTTACTCGAAACGACGCCATTTAGTATAGTTAAATATCCTTTTTTTTTTCTGAATTATCGTTTTTACTTGGAATTAGGGGTTTACTTGGTCTTCTTAAAGAAGAATCCACTTTTATTTGGAATTAAAGAGGTATTAAAACTCTCACGTAAACATGGTCAATGACGCCATTTTGTTCTCGTGGCCAACACACTAAAAACTCCTGGGTCAAACTGTTGGGTTAAAAACAAACCAACTAATTTCTGGGTTATTTCAACCCAGACATTTGGGTTGTTGGGTTGTTGACCCAACTTCTAAGTTAAAATAACCCAACATTGTAGTCAAGATAACCCAACTTCTGGGTCAAATATTCAACCCCAAAGTTAGGTAAAAAAAAATAACCCAATTTTCTGTGTTGAAGTAATCCAGAAATTAGTTTGTCCCTTTTTAACCCAGCAGTGGGTCAAAAATTTGACATTATGTTTTATTTTTTACCCAACAGTTTTTAGTGTGAGAAACAAAAAGAAAGTCCTTGCTTCTCGCGGAGGATGTTACAAGCTTAACTTTGTAAAAACTAAGATTCTTCTTTGAGCTACCATCTTACTTTCGGCTCATGCAACATCAGAGCCCCTTTACTCAGAACAGCGCTGCAGCGTTGATTTTTCAAGTTTGCTTAACTTCTTTTACAGTGTGGGAAGCTGATTTAGATCTCAATCACCGCCTCATTCATAGATTCATATAAATGTTGCAAAAATTTATCTTTTTTTTTTTCTTTTACATCCGGCAGCTTTTGCAGATTTATGTATGTGATGTAAAAGATTTTACTTTAAACAATGAACAGATTTCTGCTTTGTTCTGGTAGAAAATAATTAATCGACTTCTATAATTTCAGAAAACCCTAACTTAGTGACAGAAAGAACTGCCTTTGTCTTAAGATAAATTATTGGTTTGGGAAGTTTCATTGAGATTTTATCAGAGAAAGATTTGACCCGTTAGCCTGCAGCGCTGCCGGAGGAAATACCACACCAGAAGAAAAATGATTGTTCCCCACAGCTTCTGTACAGAGTTCAGCTTTCACATTAAAATGGAAAGTCTTAACTTGCCCAAGTAGAACAGTAGAACAAGTTTTTAATCCTATAAACTAAGGCAAAGATTAGTCCTGCTACTGTCCTCATTTCCAAAAGTCTCTGCTGCTTCTTTTTCATAATCATCCCCACAGGCCATCCTGAAGGATACTAACAATACCTCCCTTCTTAGTGAGTAATAGCTGATGCTTATTTTAGCAACAAGTTTGGTTTTACTGGAAAGGAAATGTGTGTTTTAGACTTAAGATCATTTCACAAAGGATGTGTTATCCATGACCCTGGCAAAGACACACTAATGGTTTTGCATCATCTGGAGAGACTGCTGATGTTTTATAGTCAGTGTAAAGCAAATTCAGAAATATTTATTGAAAGACGTTTATGCATTCTGGTTGACTCTTTCTTTTGATAAAAACTAAAGTTAAGGTAATTATCAACATATAGTCCTAATTGATTTATTCATTCATTCATTTATTCATTCAAATTAAGGACAAATCATCTGCACCATGGATTATTTCAGACATATCTCATACATGAAATGATGCAAAGTTAGTGTTTTTGGGCTCCTAATACACTGCTTCCATGTGGACTAAACACCCAAATTATGAAAAAAAAAACAAACAAGTAAACCTCATCTCGTTTCTGTATGGACTTGGCATTGATTCTAACCACACTGGCTCTGAACAGTCAAAAACTTGGGAAGCCCCTGTGGTCCTGGGGAATCCCAGGTTGGAACTAGGAATGTGCCGGTTTTCGGTTTCAAGGTATACCACGGTATAAAAACGTAGCAGTTTGAAAACCATTACATTTTCTGTCATTCCTTCATTCCTTGACCGCGGTATAAACTTCATCCTGTCTTATAAAACACAGGGAGAGAGTACAAATCAGGTGTACGCTGCCTGTCCTGACGCACACGCCCAGTCAGGGTCCAAAATTAACACTCCAGGCGCCAAATGCAACTAAATTTTCCATTGGTGAGTAAATCTCAGAGGGCTACCCACCAGGTGGCGAGTAAATGTTTCTATTAAATTAGTTACGTTTAGCTTCATTTCAATGGTGGATTTCATCTTCGTGTTGCTCTGTCTGCCTGTATGAGCGATGAGCATGTACACAAACACGCACTTATGACACGAGAAGACCACCCACTATGTTACTCCTGTTTACTCCAACTATCCAACTAGCGTTTAGCTCAGGCTGGTTAAGTAGCAGGAACATGTGGAAATTGTTAGCAGGACGCAGTCTTCCAGAAGAAAGCTCAGTGAACTGGAGAGTAAACCAGCAGATTTACAGACGACCAGAAAGTTCAGTGAGAAGTGGTGCTTTAGAGGCGTCGCAAGACACCGGCTGCACTATGACTGGGTCTGCTCCATTTAGGGCGCATTCAGAAAGCAAAGTCCGTGAGTCTCGGTCCGTTTGGGGACTCGGTCCGGTTGGGGGTGGGGGTGGTCTTCCGGACCGAGATCGCGTTCACGTTGCACTATTGCCAAACGAGCCAAGCGGGCCAAGAATGAGAATCTCAGGTGGTGCTGCTTTCGGATTCATGTAGGCGAGGAGAAAACGCACGTACAAGCAGGTTCTCACAACTTCTATTCCCTCCACAAAGCGACATTATTTTTGTACGAGGAGCTGGATATGATTGCATCAGATCAATTATCGATAAAAGCTTTCACTTCCTCGTAACTCCACGTCTGACCACGAGCCATCTTTATAAGTACCGCAGTCCCACACGTGTGTTTGTTGTCATAGCGTTTACCCACGTTTGACCCACAATGCCAATGCAATTTGTAGTCCACTTCCTGCCTTTGGTTCACTTGAATCGGACCGAGACCTGCGTTTGAAGGCGGGCCGAGTCCGCTTGTTTGTTCCGGATCAGAGTTCGTTTGCGCATTCACAACTCCCCTAACGAAGCGGACTTTCCGAGCAAACAGACTCTGATTCAAATCAAAAAAGCTTGGTGAATGCGCCCTTACTGCCGGGGGAACTGAGTAGCGAGTCGGGCGGGCGAAGTTTTCACTGTTATCCGCTCAGATCCGACGGCGTGTTGTTCCAATTTGATAAATAATGTTGATGTGTGGCCTTTATTAAAGCTCATTAGATAACCACGCATTAGAATTATTCCCTAAACAACTTCCAGCATATCTGATTCTGTTCAGCTGCTCTAGGCAGCAAAATCATGTCACTGTCAAACTGCTTTAGTGTAAAATAGTTCGATAGTTTGGCCGGTGAATCAAAAAGGTAATGTCGGACACTGCTCCCAGTTGGTGGCAGTAAATTCACGTCGCTTGCCAATGTCAACACCATTAAACATCAAAGTAAGAAGTACAGATGTTCCAATAAAGGACATCGTTCAACCAAAATAAGTTGTTTTTATTTACCCAGACACTTGAAAACAATATTTAAGAGTGTAGTCATGATACCATGGTATACCGTAAAACCGTGATATTTTTTAGCTCAAGGTTATCATACCGTCAGAATTTCATGCGGGACCCTCTGATTTCAAACACTTTAACCCTCATGCCTTCCTTGGAACACTTTTGTCCCATGATTTGATACACAAAAAGTACAAATTACAGTATATGAAGTCAGTTTTGTTACTAATCTACATGTCCAAGATTCTAATCACACCCAAGGCCACATTGCTTTGACATTTATTACTTCTGCCAAGGAGGTTATGGTTTGGTAACATTGGTTTGTCTGTGAGCAACTCTATGGAAAAAGTGCTGGACAGACTGACCTGTCATGTGCCTCAGCCCAAAGACAAACCCATTGCATTTTGGTTGTGATCGGGATCACTTTCTAGATCCAGGAATTTTTGAAGGATTCTTTATCATTGTGAGATTGGCCAAATTTGGGGATTTTTGCATATAAGTCCATACAAATGGCCCGAGTGTTTGGTAAAAAATACAAGAAAGGATCTCAATGAGTTCTATAATGTTTCAAAGTTGATCCGGGTCCAGAGAAAATCCTGGATACAATGATCCAGAACACACAAATAAGGGAGTCGTTGGAATTTTTAATGTTGAAAGGTAACAAATGAAGATACAGACATGCAACTAACACCAAATTATAGCCAAGACTCTGCTGAATTGGGAGTAAGTCAACGGAATTGACGCATCTTCAATAGTAACAGAGCTAGATCCAGAAGAAAACCGCCATTATGGCCATATCGATTTTTGGAAATAACTATTGAAGTAATAGTGATACAAGCATGATTCCAGATGCTATTGCGTAGAAATAAAAGTTTAGGTGTGAATCATAATATGAGGGGGACATGAGCTGCTTGGCGGAGGTCTGCGTTCTCTCTGTGATATTTATTTTTGACCAGTGGAACTGCATTATCAGTGTGTTCAGAGATGCTATTCTGCATACCACGGTTGGAATCAGTGGTTATTTAAGTTCCTGTTGCCTTTGTGTTATCTCTAATTAGTTTGCTCACTTTTGTCTGACACCAGCAAGGTATTCTGGTCCAGACAACCGCTGCTCACTGGGTATTTTGTGATTAAGAATTGAATTTCAACGGTCTTACATGTCGTCATAATTTTATGTGTATGTACACAAGTATATGTATGAGTATAAGTGTGTGGGAGTATGTATTAATTTCCATGTTATCGTTCACATTTTTCTTAAATGTAATTCTGCAAATATAATGTAGTCTTTATTAAGGTTTATTAATTTCTGTGTTACCACATTATATTTTTCTATATGTACAGTAAGTTCTTAAAGGAATAGTTCACCCACAAAATAATGCAACTTTATTTTCCACTTACCCTCATGGTGAGCAAGACTCTTGAGCACTTTTTTAATATCTCAAATGCAGCCGGCGATCAGGAAGGCTTCTTATTTCCACCAAACTTTCATATAATGGAGTTCGCTGGGGCCTGAGCAAAAAGGTCCATAAAAGTGCACAAAAACTTGTCGATATTCCTCCATACTGCTGGTCCAAAGTAATCAAAGTGTCCTGAGTGGGTAGTGTTCATAATTTACTCAAAACGATGTCATTTAGTATATTTTTAGAGCCTAAATAGAAGTACATAGCATCTCCTGCGAGCACGCCGATGCGCGTTCATGAAACTACGGAAGCTGCAGCAGACGAGATTGCGCGTTTTCTTTCTTTGTTTAAAATCAATATCCAACCCCTCTCTGACCCGCTTGTATTTGTCCTGCTTTTGTCTGCAGCTCTGGCGCTCTTAGCACAATGTAAACAGCAAATTTCTTCTTCTATGCTTGCATTATCGGCAGAGTAGGCTCAGAACGCCGAGGCTTTTTGTGAATGCCCTTATGCGTGCTTCGCAGAAGTAAGATGTACTACTGTTTAGGTTCTAAAAATATTGTAAATGATGTTGTTTGATGTTGTTTCCAGTAAATTATGGACGCTACCCACTCAGGACACTCGGATTACATTGGATGAGCAGTATGGAGGAATATTGACAAGTTTTTGTGGACTTCTATGGACCTTTTTTGGCTCGGGCACAATCAAACTCCATTATATGAAAGTTGGGGGAAAACGAGAAACCTTCCTGATCGCCGGCTGCATTTGAGATATTAAAAAAGTGCTCCAGAGTCTTGCTCACCATGAGGGTAAGTGGAAAATAAAGTCACATCATTCTGTGGGTGTACTATTCCTTTAAGTATGACTATTATTTTCTATTGTGATTATTCTTCATGGAATTTTCTATGTATGTTTTATTTTGTTAATACTTTGGACTATGGTATTTGTTGTTGATATTTTTGCTGGACCCCAGGAAGACTAGCTGACTCATTGGCATTAGCTATGGAGATCCTTTTAAATAAACAAACAAAGTCACATAAAGTAAATCCCCTTTCTTCTTCATTCTAAAGAAGGGAGGGAAAGCTGAGGGAGAGGCTGTTCTCTTGATGGTGTGCTCTAATTGGAGAATATGAATTACGTAGAAAACGATAACCTACGTAGAATGATGAGCTGCTGTATGATTCAACCATTTTTAAACAAAGACAAAGCTGACAGCCCATGAACAGATACTTTGATACTCGCTCTTGATATTCACATGGGCTCATCAGTGCACAACAGATCATATATTATACCCCCAAAACCCCAGAAAAGGGAAATTAGTTGTCATGGAACCTTAGAGATATAAAACAGAGACAATTAAAGTGACTAGAGGCAGGAATTGTGAAAGAATGAACAAGCATGTCCAGTTTTGTAATACTAATTGGTGATGAAGTGTTAAAAAATAAAAAGAACGAGCCCACCCACGTCTCTCTCCATTGCCTTGAACAGGCTGTGTTCTGCATAATGCGCTGCAATTCAGTGGCTGAATTTCCGGTGCTGTCCTGCAGATGTGACGTCAAATGACGCTGCATCCGTGTCCCCGACAGTTTTGATACAGGAAGAAGACGGTCGCGGTAAATTCAAACACTGTAAGCGATAGTTTTGGATTCTTCTGCCGTCAGCAAACGATCCAGATCAACTGAAAGACACTAAAAAGAGTAACTACGAAGAAAAAGACTTTATCAGTGTAGTAAACAATGTTATAGCTTCAGTTTGTGCATGCTCCCGTGACGGCTTGGCTCGTGGCTGCAGTTACCCACAGCACCAGTCGCGGCAGTCGCGAGTCTTATTTCTTTATCTTGCCTCAAGTCCTTTTAGAGCTAGGGTTGGCAAAGTTGGAAAAACGGTTCAAGCATGCAACATTTTAACAACACACCACGTGAAACCACGCGTTCAGAGCACTGGGACGTGTGCGCCGATGTTTTACAAGCAGGTTAACGATAACAGCTGAGTGGATAGCTCGTTAGCTTGATAGTAAACAGCTGACAAACATGTTTCTAAAAGCTTTAATCCACTCACCTCCAACTCCGTCTGCGGTGTAAAAAGTCCACACTGCAAACGTCAACGCCTCCGAGACTTAATCCTTATCTGTTGTTTTGTTGGCGCAGCAGCTAGCAGTCCGTTAGCTCTATTCGTTTATAGTTAGTGGCGCACAGGGGGGGTCACGTGGGGGACAGAAAGAGGGGTGGGACAGAGACGAGACATAAAGGCATTGAATTGTTCTTTCTATCCGGCGAGAATGGCACGGGTTGGTCAGTTTTTACAGACCTGCTGCTCTCACAGAGGTCTGACTTTTTCCTTCCTTTTCATGGATACATGATGTATCGATACTGTCAGGATGGAAGGACCATTTCACCCAGTACAACAAAAAGTGTTTCTGAACATCCTGTAGCCAGAGTTTCAGATGAAGTGATGTGAAAAGATGAGTGTTTCCTTGTTTGATATGGTGGAGATAAAGTTTATAGCAGCATGTGGAAATATTAAAAAGAAATGTAAAGGTTACCCCTGCTGACATACATACAGAGCAAAGTTTTAATTTATGAAAGTTTTGTAACCTAACTCGGGGACAACTTATACTAGCAAATCCCTTAATACCAGCTCAGGGACTTTCTACCCATAGCTTATTTAATCAGGTAGATTAAGAGCAAATGCTTATTTGCAGAGTTGGCCAGACAGCCAAAGATTCACCTCATGTGGCTGCAGGCGAGAAGCACCACTTTCAAATTTTGGTTTCCTGTTTTTTCTTTTTCATGTAGTTTATTTTCCCAAAAAACTACAGATTTTAATGAAAATCTTCAAAGTGGAAGCCTTTGAGTTTCTGTTGCTACCTTCTGAATGTAGAGCTCATTAATAAGCTGAGTGATTTCAAGCAACAGAAAAAACCCGAAGACAAGCTTGGCCTTCACTAAGCTTTAAACGGGAGAGTAAAGAGGCAGAAAAGAGCCGCAGTTGTGTTTCCTGTAGTATATAACACCAGTCATCCGTTTTATCATCTGAAGTGGCCGTTAGAGCGAGCACATTAATCAGCCCGAGGGGCAAACGTAGATGCTAAAGTGAATGGCCACTGATGAAGACAAGCCCCCTCCCAAATGAGAACGTATTAGTCTGGTTATGCATCAGCTTGATGGATTAAAGATATCATTCCATTAATTTCCAGCCACAATGACGTCCATTCATTTGCCACTTTGCAGCGGCTGTAGAGCTCCAGCAGACTGAAGATCTGTGGGAATGAGAGGGCGAGGGGGAGATAAACGCTACGTTTTATGAGGGATGTAAAGCAGACCTGCAATTTGTAGCCATTCATTAAAATCCCATATAGCTGCTCACGATTCGGTGAAAAATAGGATTCTGATCAAAAATGCATGCTAATAAAGTGTGAAATATGTGTTTGTGTGTCTCTGAATGTCTAACTTTTAGGATATATTCATGTTAGAAATTATTTATTCCGAAAAGGGACGTTAATTTCTTTTCTTGCACAAGAAAAATTTCCTCTCTGAAGAGGGACAACTTTCTAATTGAAGATCTTTTCTTTTTTTGGAGGCATAAGATGATTTTAATGAGGGTTTATGTTCTTTCATACTGTTTTTAATTTGAATATAACCCTTGATCTGAAGAAGTAGGATTGCTAATTTAACAAGGGGGGGGGGGGGGGGGGGGGGGGGGGGGGTATATTTTACATTTACTGTTACACTCAAGATGCTTTCCATTTGATCTGGTCAAGTTCATTTTATCTGTTAATCTGCATCCAGATCTACATTTCAGGCCTGCACCATATTCTCCCAAAAAGAGATGAGATGGATGCAATAAGATAAAAACAATAAATGTGCCATTTTAAACGTGGCGTTAACAGAGAGTGCAATATCTTAGTATAGACTAATCCGACGAGCGTTTTGTGTGTTGCTCCATCTTGCGGTGCCGGCATTGCAACGGTGACGAGTCCTAATTAACTCGTATCTGCCAACATGGAAAGCAGCGTGAACATCTGGATTTACGACGTTGGACAGTCGTCTAAGGTCATGATAACCAATAGGTATTTTATCCGGAGATCTCTAAAGTATTCTGACATTTGGTTTTTAAATTTTTTATTTTGTTTTGGTTTTTACGTTGTAGCATTGATTTAAACTATTATTCATCTCCGGAAACTGGCTTTAATGACAAGCCACACTGAAATAACACGCACATCTCATTATTACTTAAAACATTTTTAAAAAAACTAAACTCTTCACTTCACTTCACTTTATGTGTTTGTCCCTTAAACTTATATCTATTTCTAGTATCTGGAGGAACAAATAGACGAAGGCCAGAAGGAAGAAGTTGATACTCATCGTTTAAAGGATGCGGTGTATCTACACACTTAAAAATAGAGGTACAAGACAGGAACATTTCTGTACCTGTAGGTACATTTTTTACAAATGTTCTCTCAAAAGTACAACATTGGACACATGAACACCGCGTCTACTCCTGTGCATAATGCGTAAAGCTCCAGATGGATGCGCTGGTACCGCTGGAGGATTATTCAGATTGTATCAGGAAAGAACGTGTTTTTAAGAACCATCATTTCCTGAATCATGAAGCCTGCGGCTGATATCAGACTCCCTAGAGCAGCACTTTAATCTTTGTCCTAAACTGGACCGCCGTCTCGCTGCGTCAGCTGTTGAGCGTGCACGTGAAGAGGCTCCTGAACTGTGGAGATGCCAAGAGGAGATGTCAGGAGATGCTGAACCATTCCAGCAGTGTTGTTTTTGGCAGCTATCTGAGTTTTAGTCTTAGTCTTAGTCTTTCTGACGAAAATGCTTATTAGTTTTAGTCATATTTTAGTCAATTCTGTATCTGATCGTTTTAGTCTAGTTTTAGTTGACGAAAATCAAAAAGGTTTTAGTCTAGTTTTTGTCAGGTAGGCTATATTTAAAAAAAAAAAAAAAAGAATAACTGGCCACTAAGGAGACCATGCTGCCGGTTACATTTGAGCATATAGGTTTGTATATGAAAACAGAAAGAAAGACTATGTTCCATTGCAAGTGAAGACAGCAGTTAATGGTGAGGGGAGTGAGTTGCGTTGTCTTGTTTTATAATCATGTGGCACCTGGAAGTTTAATTTTGTTGTTTTATTATATTGTGTATCTTTTCTTTACCTGCCAAGGGACTGCTGATGCTAATTAGCTTGCTAATGACAATCCAACATGTTGCTATATGTTCATTAATATGCACTGTCCCTGTCAAATAAACAAGAAGTTTGAAGATAGAATTAATTTTAACGCTTCTCATAAAAATACTGAATGCAAAAAAGTTTTTGACACACAAACCATCAATTTATTGCAAAATTATGGTAAAATATAGGGCTGCAAATCTTAAATTACAAACCATTTGGGAGTCGAAACAGCCGGCTCTTTAGGAACCGACTCAAAAGAGCCGACTCTTTGGGAACCGACTCAAAAAGGCCGGCTCTCTGGGAACCGAATCAAAAAGGCCGGCTCTCTCTGAAGAGACGAACTTCCCACCGTTTCTGATCAGCGCAGCCAAGCAGCTGCGCGTCTGACCGCAGGTGTTCACCAGAGTCCCTCAGCAGTTCAGATACCCGACGGTAACCCGCAAAAACGCTGTTTAGCAGATAGAAATGACAAAGATTAATATCATGGTTAAGGTGTGGGCGGATATTTACGTAGTTCGGGCGGGTGGCGGTGAGAATATGTTTCTTTTTCGTTGGACAAGACGCGTTTTAAACATCAAACGTTGGGATCGTTTCCAGATGAGGCAGAGACAGAGGCACTGCTGGTAATGGGAACAGCGAACACTGTTACAACCAGAGATGATGATCTTTTATGCTGGAATCTCTGAATCAAATGTTGATCAAATGATGAAGCCCCTACGTGGCAAAATGACAGAGACTGCTGTGAATTTAAGATATTAATGTGCGACATGCGGGTCAGGTTTGACAGGAAGAGCCGCGGTTCGCGGGTCTCTGTTCGGGTGGATGCGAGTAAGGATGCAACTACTTTTTAACTTTTGACAGAGACAGATTAATGCAGAATAGGTAGACATTTCCTGCATTTTGAACGTCTGACAGACCAGAGATTCACACTTTCGTCCAGTTTCGTCTCGTCAATGAAAATTTACACACGTCCCGTCATGTTTTAGTCATCAAAGAGACATGTTTAGCTCGTCATCGTGTCGTCATCGTCATGAAAAAAAGGGGCGTCAACGAAATGATTTCGTCATTGTTAACAAAAACAACACTGGTTCAGAAGTCGTAGAATTCTCATGTTTCCTGGCAACGTTCAGAAGTTTAGGTCAACCTGACCCAGTACAGTGGACTGAGCTGAGCTGTTGTATGAGACAGGAAGTTTGTCTGCAGGACAAATCACCTGAGAAGGTGATGAAGGAATGAAGCTGGAGGTGATCGTAGGGGGTGTAGGAGCCAAACTAGTACGACTGCATATTCATTCATTAGGTGACAGATGACACGCAGCATCAGCGTGGGTGTGTTGCAGCGGGCGTGTGCATCATGAGGTTTGAAAGGTGCACGTACAGATTAGGGCTGTGTTCAAACTATCGATTTTCCAATTCTGAATCGATTCTCATATTAATTTCCAAAGATCGATTCATATCTCCAAAGATCGATTTTCTTATCTTTTTTTTTTCAAAATGACCATTTAATGTTCTGCCCAGGTTAAGTGCAGTGGCTCAGCCGCCCCTCTAGGGGGAGATAGTGAGCTGGACAGAGTGTAGGACTACTGAAGCTCGTGCAGTGCCAGAAGAAGACTAAGTGGGGCTGGTACAAGTAGTTTCTAAAATTCAGTTTAAACAGAGGAAACATCTGCCTGTAAGTACTTGTGCGTCCTGTTCCATAACGTCTCAGAGTCGAGCGTCTCTGTTGTGGTTGGATCCTCAGTGCAGTCGACTACAGAAGGATCACAACATCGCGCTGTTGCTGCAGTTACGGCATTTAAAGTGAATAATAAACGAGCAAAAGGTTATTTTTCCAGTCCGACCCTGTCATGTGCTGCACTTTGATCACTTCTCCAGCCAGGTAGGCCGACTATGGAGGAGAAAACTGTCAGATGAAAACGGAGCATTCAGTTCTGCGTGGGCAGATTCATTTACTGTCACTGCTGACCAGATTATTTTGCGTAGCTATGTTTATATTTTGTGAAATAGTCATTTTATTTTTCGGGTAGACCGCTTACTGCACGCGCCAGTAAAAGGACGACTGCGCATCCTTGATGAGTAATTTTTATTTATTACCTCTCTGGTAAATAGAGCTTTTTCATTCTGTTTTTGTTACATTTGACTTCATGGTTCATCAATAACCTTTCTCTTTAAATCAAAAGTGTTGCCTATTTCCTATGTTGGTTGCTCCCATAGGCTCCTTCATGCTTAGAATCTTTCACATCTGTCCTGCTCTCCTTTTCACAATGGTACCTCAGGTAAAGGTAACTACGCTGCCATAACCAAATACCATAAAAAGGGGTAAAGAGAGTGATCTAAGAGCTACACACAAGACAATCTCTCACTAGCTTCATTAGCATTGCTCTGCTAACAGCGATGGAGTCAGTCCTTCCCCCCCTCTCTTCCTGCGAGGCTACAAATTATGGAAACTCATAACTCGTAAACATGACTGAATCACCAGCTGTTCAGTAGCCCGGCCTCACTCACAGCACGTATGAATAACTCGGTGGTAACTCACAGTAGGCTACGTAACGGGGCTCGACTCGCAGTATGAAATCACCTCCTCAACTCGAAGCTACATGTACCTCACAGTAAAGGCTAATTTATTGTAAAGTGCTCTACGTTGACGGAGAGCCTCTCCGGCTGCACAAAATATTTTTCAGTGT